>CAUYRT010014702.1:0-17387 GCA_963574885.1 Lepilemur ruficaudatus
CCAATTAATTTCTTTCTTTCTATTTATAGTAGAGACGGGGTCTCACTCTTGCTCAGGCTGGTTTCGAACTCCTGACCTTGAGCGATCCGCCCGCCTCGGCCTCCCAGAGTGCTAGGATTACAGGCGTGAGCCACCGCGCCCAGCTGACCAATGTCTTTATGCAGTGTACTGACTTATGTATGCATGTGTATGTATGTAGAGGAACACAATTATTGTATAAGTATATGGATTGAAATTTTCTCTTTTTTTTTTTTGAGATGGAGTCTCTGTGACCTGTAGTCATCATCATAGCTCACTGAAACCTCAAACTCTTGGGCTCAAGTGATCCTCCTACCCTGGCCTCCTGAGTAGCTGGGACTACAGGTGCATGCCACCACACCTGGCTAATTTTTCTATTTTTTTGTAGAGATAGGGTTTCACTTTTTCTCAGGCTGGTCTCCAACTCCTGGCCTCAAGTGATCCTCCTTCCTCAGCCTCCCAAAGGGCAAGGATTACAGGTGTGAGCCACCATGTCCAGCCTTGATTGAAATTTGATCATAGTGGAAATGTATGCACTATAAGAATATTTTCCAGAAGGAACTAACCTATGTTAGGGCCTGGGAAAACTAGTACCAAATATAACTACTTATACAGTATTTGTGGCAGAGATCCAGATGAGGGAAGGAAGTGGGGAAAAAGTGCAGCATGGTAAAGTATATGTTTCTACCAGAGGGTGGCAGGTATATCACCTTTAGTATATTAAAGGATATCCAAACCTATATAATAGAACAAAAGGCAGGATGACTAAGGTGAGGCTAAAGACGGAGAAAGGAGAATGGTGAAGCTAAGCCAAAGAAGATTAAGCATTACATCAGGGTCACATGAGGGGCCTACACAGTTATGCTCTCAGTCATAAAACCTCAGTGCCTGAGATGGGTAATGGAAGAGAAAAACTCCCAGCACCTTCAGGTCCCATCATGCCCCCTCTTTACAGGAAAAAAGTCTTGGTTCACCTTTGGAGCACCCTTCCCTACCTGCCCTCCACAAGTCAGCATGTATGAATGAAGAGGAGTCAGGCACCATCAACTGATCAAGATATGCCTGCTCTGGGACCCAGGAGCCAACAGGTAAAGAAAATTCCTCTCCATACCAAATAAGCTAGATTAGTATGGGCTTTTTTCCCATTGCTCTGAATTTGAGCCCCAGGAACTTTCCTTATTCCAAAACAGTTGATTCTCCTCCTATCTCCAAAGTAGCTTAAACTACCCCCAAAACATCATAATTGCTAAGCTGACTCCCTTTCAATGCTCAAGGCAGAAAGTTATGGCAGGCTCTTGATCATCATTACGTTCAAGGCAGTTTTAACTAAGGCCCTCTCTCTCAAGGTACCAAATTTTGAAAGGCCTTGTAAGCACTTTGAAGACTTTGGATTTTAGTCTCCCAATAAGTAAACTTTGAAGAATGTTAAAGACAAGCATGACATGATTAATTTTGCGTAATGACAAAATATACTTCTAGTTATAGTATAAAGTACTAATTAGAAGTTCTAATTCAAGAGTCATATAGGGAATATATTGCTGTCTCCTCTCCTACTTCAAATGCATAGAAATAACACAAAAGTTTTATATTTTAAATTCTATAACCAAGATAAAATATGAAAAGAATGTAATGAGGAAACCTGGAAAAATGGAAAGGAGAGGACGATGTTTCACATAGTATAAAGGACTAGATTAACCTGAAGTAATTCCTCCTGTAAAATATCAAGATATTTTATATAAAACATTAAAAGAAATCTTAAACGCAGAACAGAGTTTACTGTAAATTAAGAGGAATCCTCACAGCTAGAAAATGCAGACAAAGTGAAAGGCACGGTTATAAATGGACACAGAATCTTTGATTGTCCTAAAATAATTTGCTGACTTCATTAGCCAAAAGAATTGGGTTGTAATGACTACACAGGAAAGGTATATATGAAACCCCATAAAAAGGCTGTCCAAGAAAAGACTATACCTTCAATGGAATGTTAGGAAGAAAATAAGCAAAGGGAGATGTTTATCAACCTGGACTTTGAATGAAAAATACATTAATATTTGAACCACATATTTGCCTTGATGAAGGTTTGGAAAATTAATTTATACTATTTGCATTGACTAGATACCCTGAAGCTAAAAATGTAAAATAGAAACTGGTACAGGACTGTTAATGATCCTGGGTGCACCTAAGAGTAGCAAATACAAAAATCCTCACGAAAACATACCTTCAAACAAAATCTCGAAAGACTCTACCTATTAAATCCCTACCGAACAGGAGCTCACAACCTAAAATTAGAAAAGACAATAGGAATTCTTCTTTATAGGAAACATCAACAGAATCAGCAAATAGCAGAATTAGAGCCCTAAGTCATTCAGATAATAGAATTATTGATTGGAGGTGATAAACTGCATATTTCACATGATTGCATAAAGCATAAAGGGTAATATTTTAAAGAAAAAATCCTCATGAATCAAAATGTATTTTAAGAGGGAAATGTTAAAGCAATAATAGAAGTGCCAAATTAGCAGAAAAAATCTTGCTGGTATCTTAAGATTGAAAAGGTCCCCTGCTTGCAGAATAGCTAAATAAATATAATAAATATATAAAAAATAACAACTAAACCTCAAACCTATACAGTACATCATTTCAGAAAAGCAAGAATAAAGAGAGAATTCCTAAAAATTTCAGGAGAGGAAAACAAGTGGATTATCTCCACAAAGGAGTACATGCCAAAAAATGAGCAAAATAACTGGTCATCAATATTGGATATTAAAGTAACATGAATTTCAAAGGTCTGAAGAAAAATAACTTTTAACTTAAAATCTTACACTTAGGTAGGCTATCACCAAGCAAGGATAAACACAAATAATTTGAGTTCTGCAAGGTCTCAGAAAGTGTCTCACCCAAAGATCTGTTCTAAAATAATAATTAAAGAATTTACTCCTAGAAGAAAAATAAAAGGAGGCAAAAGTATAATGTTATATTCAATAATCAGCAATGAAGTAAGAAATATTGTTAAATTGTAAAGGTTATTGTTTATAATGTATGAATTAGAAAACAAATAAGATTGAAAATTAACTACACTTTCAACTCAAGAAGCTCAAAAAATGTTAATGTAAACTTTAATACAAGAGCATACAATACTTAGTTTAAAAACAAATGTAAAAAGGTAGAGTTGATCACTAAAATTAAAACTAAAAGTTAGTCTTAAAATTATGATTAAGCAGAAGGTGATGTGAAGACAGAGGAAGAAATTGGAGTCCTGCATATACAAGGTATGCCCAGGGAAAAATGCTGTGGGGAGAAATCTCACCATCCACGTAAAATCAGAACATTTTAGAGATGGAAGAATATTTAGTGATGATCTGATTCAATAGAAAGACTCTCCAGGAGCTCAGAAGTCTGCTGACTATCAGAGATGTGAGAGAAACAAACCATTCTACCTACCCTTTTTCCTGGAGTCCAAGCCTCATGGGGGCTGATCTCCACCCATATCTTGCTCTTTCTTGTTCTGCTTTGCAAGTTCTTCCTGTGGAGTCCCCTGCAGTTTCTGGCGCCCTTCCCTCAGAATTACACCTGATCTAGATCTGTGTTTATCCGGTTGTTTGTATTTTTCTCTTTCATCTAAAACCTTTCCTTCCTATTGAAATGCTCTGGCAGCTACTGTCTATGGTCAGCCATCTTCTCAGATCAATTGGAAAATGTTTTTGTTAGCATTCTAGCAGGTAGAATGTTCCCTTTTAATGTAAGGGAATTCATACAATTTATTTTAATAAAAAGGTATGGAACTGATCTATATTAGTTTACAAAAAGGCAGAAATGCCAATTTTTGGCACCAATGCCCTCTTATAATTAGTTCTGTCAACACCCCTGCAGGTGACACAAAAGAAACAGATTGAGAAGTATGTTGATAATATGGGGTCATTTCAAAATCCGATCTTGGCTGTCCTCTTTAGCATCATTTTAAGCCTCTGGATCAGATTCATAACATCTTTTTGATTTGCAAAATAATTTTTCTGTATCCTGCTACAAAAATAAAAATGCTATTTTGTGACAATAATATCTGTGTCAAATGTCAAAATCTTGCCATGTGTTTAGCAGAGTTGAAAGGCTCCTATTACTTAAAGAAGATGCCAGCTGCAGCTTAGATGATTCATAAAATAGGTAGTGATCACTGTACCTGTATTTTTTTTTTAATTTCCACTCTAGACTAACTATCGGGATATATGCCAGCAAAGAGTCCTAATAGTAATCTTGCTTGCTTCCTGAAGACTTCTGTAATTATTTATATTTACAAAATTTAATTATTTCATATTTATTGTTTTACTAATATACATGTTTCTGAAGCTTGCCATGGATTGAGACCATAAATTCATAAATTGTTTACTTTTAAATCCTCAATACTTATCTCATGGAAAATGACATGGACTGTATAAATGTTTGTAGAGTGATGCTAACAATGAATGAGTAAATTATTCTCTTAATACTGCTAATTCATTTATATAGTTATGAATAATAATAAGACTTTTAGTAAGTTTTTCAATGTGGTTGTTAGCAGTTAATAAAAGCATCATGGTTAATATCTGACCACTTGGAATGTTGGAATATAAATAGCACAGTGAAGGCCATTATTTTGAAAATCCCCACCATCCACCAATTTAAGTTCCCTCTTACTCAATATTGGTTATGAAATAAAACTTACATAAACCATGACAGACAATTCAGGCATCATAATTAAAACTGACCTTCTCTGTCTGTTGTCTATTATATGACTTTTTTTTGCAAAAAAAAAAATCACCAAAGCTTTTATCACATTGACTGAAATGTCAAAGTCTCTGATGATTATGACTCTCAGAGAATAGCATTATCAGAAAAATGTGGCACTTGGAATACTTTTAAAATTAAAAGAATACTATATAAAATGTGTTTTTATTTTAAGCTATGTAGTATTCTAACATTATAGCAATTTATTTTATTCTCTGCCTTTGAGATATTAAATAAACACAACAGTAAGTCAGGATTTTCAATGAGCAGCAAAACAGGGAATAAAAGGCAATAAAACAATTGTCAAAGTATGACAAATGACCATAGCATCTAGGATTAAAAATTCAGTGTTCATCAGTGTGAATTCTGTGATTAACCAGTTGTTTGTGAGATTGTTTGGTGTGGATGAGAAGGGATAGGCAGGAGAAATAATTAATCCTGTATAATATAGGTGTGTTTAGGAGATAAGAGCAGAAAAGAGTGTAAAGGGACTAAGTCTTTGAGAGCTTCTAAAAGATTATTTTCAAAGTCTAACCAGGTTGGGAACCATGTAAATTTTCTTAAGTCACTATGCCCATAAAACTAGTTTACATTAATAAAAAAATCAACATGGATGGAACTGGAGGCCATTATCTTAAGTGAAACAACTCAGAAACAGAAAGTCAAACACTGTATGTTCTCACTTATATGTGGCAGCTAAACAGTGAGTACATGTAGACATAGAGAGTGGAATGATGGACCTTGGAGACTCAGAAGAGGGGTAGGCAAGGGCTGGGTGGTGAGATATTACTTGTGTACACTATTGGACTGATAGTTACACTAAAATCCCAGACATCACCACTACGCAATATATATCCATGTAACAAAATTATACTTGCAACCCTTAAATGTATACAAATAAAAAATTATAATGTAATTGTATCTATGCAGAAACAGGAAGAACAAAAATCCTTTAATATAGTATATTAGGCTTTTCATGACTTTATCTCTGTCTACATTTCCAGTTTCATCTCTTAGTAATCACCTTACCATATGTTTAAGTAATAAGGAACTTTTTCAGGTGATTGCACCCTCTCGTCTCTCAATTTGGGACCTTTTCAGACTGTGCTCTTTATGTCTGAAATACTTCTCCCCTCCCCTACCTTCACTTAGAGGGTGATATCTATTCACTCTCCATAACCCAACTTAGAAATCACTTTGAAAAGGCTTGGCTGACTCTACTAAACCTGATATGTGTCCTTTCCACATTCCCATATATCAACCAAGAGTTCATCATATTAAATTGTAATTGAAGGTGTGCTCTCTACCATAAACCCCTTAAGTTCTGTGGCGGCAGGAGATATATCCAGTAATAATATGTCTCTGGCTCATCATTACTTTTTTAATTCCTAGCACAGTGCCTGTTTCATATAGCAAATGCATCTGTCAATTTAAATTGAGATTGAGTGTTGAAGAAAGACAGTTATTCATTAAATACTCATGCACCACTTATTACAGGGCCCAAGTAACTTAGCGGAATCAAAATCCAAAACTCGGCATGTGGATAGAAACCAAGACAAGAAGTTCAGCTGAGAGGGATTTAGGAATTCAGGCCAGCAATTTGGGCAGGCAGATAGTTATATCATGTAACAGCCTAGCCAGCAGGATTGGAGAAATTGGTCATTTAATGAGAAAAAGGGACCATAGAACATAGTAGCAGAGAAAATTGAAGCAAACAGCTTCAGACAGAAAATATTTTGTGCCCTTATTTTCAGGAAAAAAACTGATCTCTGATCAAAGTTGGAGAAAGAATACAGTGACATTTATCGTTTGCCTTGTGATTAAATAAATTAATGTCTTTTGTAGCAATTTGGATGAAATTGGAGACCATTATCCTAAGTGAAGCATCTTAAGAATTGAAAAACAAACACCACATGTACTCTCTAATAATTTGGAACTAATTAATGGGCACACATGGGCACAGAGAGAAGTAAAAGTCACTGGAAATCAAGGAGGGTGAAGGAGGGTAAAAACCTACCTAACAGGTACAATGAACACTATTCGGATGATGGACACACTAATAGCCCTGACTAAAGCATTATAAAAGCTATCTATGTAACAAAAACACTTGTACTCCCATAATATTTTAAGACAAAAATATATTCTTTTATTTGCTCAGGTTTATTGAGATATAATTTATATAGAAAAATGCATCCTTTTCAGAGTAGAGTTCTGTGAGCTTTCAGAAATGTTTACAGTTGTGTAACCACTACCACAATCACAATACTGATCAATTCCATCACCCATTACTCTATTCCCCATTTTAATTAATCACTTAGTCTCACCGCCAGCTCCTGGCAACCACTGATCTGCTTTCTGTCCCTACAGTATTGCCAGTTCCAGAATGTCATATAAATGAATCTTACATTTTGTTGGCTTTTGAATCTGGCTTCCCATACTTTGCATAATGCATTTGTGATTCATTCATATTATGTGTATTTATTTTTGTTGCTGTTGTTTTTATGTTACCCTACTAGCACAAATTTTCCAGTTGAGTATCTCATGGGTGGGAATCTCAGGGGTCAGCACATTCTGAGTGCAAAAGACAAGCCTCACCTTGATAAAACCACTATTTGATCATATTATCTCCTCTGCCAAGTAAGAATTTATTAGTTTATTTTTTTATTGCTAACCATCACAGATTGTATAAACATCTGTGACATTTCTATCACAGATTTTTCATTCATTTTCCATTGAAGTCCATTTGGTTCACTTCCAATTGGCAATTCATAATTTGGCAATTATGAATAAAGCCAACATAAACATTCCATGTACAGGTTCTTCTGTGAAGATAAGAGTTTTCCCCTTTGGGTTAAACTGTATATTTAATGTTGAAAGAATGGGCCAGTTTGCATTGCAAGCAGCAATGTATGAAAATTGCAGTTGCTCAACATCCTTGTCAGCCCTGGATGTTATCAGGTTGTTTGGGTGTTCTATTTTGTTTTTGGTTTTGTTTTTGTTTTAGCATTCTAATCAGCATGCAGTGGTATCTTATAGTAGTATAATGATGTTGAGCATATCCTTTTCTTATATGTAAAGTCAGACTTACCTCTTCTTCATTGAAGTGTTTATTTACGTCTGTTGCCCATTTCAGTTTGGTTGTTTATTTTCTTATTTTTATTGTATTGTTGAGTTTTGAGATTTCTTTATGTATCTTAAATACATAGAGGGTGTCCCAGAAGTCTCCATATGTAGGAAAAATGGGAAATTGTAGCTAAATGTACTTTCATTTATGAAATATTAATTACAAAATTTTTCAAAATTAAATTTTACAGAATTAAAATGTATATTTTATAAATAAAGGAAAATATTTTTCCTTTGAGGACAAATAGTATGGAGGCTCCTCAAGAAAAATAAAAATAGAAATACCACATGATCCAGCAATCACACTTCTGGGTATATAACCAAAGACAGTGAAATTAGTACTGCATAGAAATATCTGCACTTCCAAGTTCATGGCAGCATTATTCACAACAGCCAAGATATGGAAACCATCAAAGTGCTCATCAATGGATTAATAGATCAAGAAATTGTGGTGTATTTTATATATATATAATGGAATATAATTCGTTTTTTTTTTAAAAAAGAAGGAAATCCTGCCATTTGTGTCAATGTGAATAAACCTGGAGAACATTATGTTTAATGAAATAAGCCAGACACAGAAAGAAAAATACCACATGATCTCACTCATATGTGGAATCTAAAAAAATTTTCAATACATAAAAACAGAGTTGAATGTTGATTACCAGGGAAGGGAAGAGAAAGACATGGGCAGATTCCCGTCAAAGGGTATATGGTTGCAATTATGTAGGATGCATATGTCTAGAGCACAAATATACGGCATGAGGACTACAATTAACAATATTTTATTATATACAAAAAATTTTCCAAGAAAGATTTCAGGTGCTTTTTCCACCAAAAAAAAAAATTTATAATGTGAGGAGATGAATACGTTAATTTGCTCACTGTAGTAATCATTTCACTATATATTAATATATGCATATCAAAACATTATGTTGTATACCTTAAATATATACAATAAAACCACAAGTGGCTAAATATGTATGGATCTACATTAGAGTTCTCTATTCTGTTCTTGTCTGTTATTTCCCCAATAGCACATTGCCTCGATTTGTGTAACTTTATAGTAATTATTGTAATCAGGTAAAATGTACCCTCTAATTTTTGTTCCTTTTAAAAAATGCATTTTGACTCTTCTAATTTCTGTTCATTCTCACATAAATTTAGAACCAATTTGTTGATGTATAGGAAAATTCTTGTCGGGATTTCGGTTGGAGTTGAGCTGAATTTATAGATCTTTTATTTTAAGGATTGCCATCTTAATAATATTGAGTCTTTCAACCCATGAACATGATTTACCCCTCCATTGTACAGGTCTTCTTTATGGTCTACTATTATTATCTACTCCTATTGGTGTTTTATACTTTTTGGCATACACATCTTGCAGGTATTTTTCAGATTTATATCTAAGTGTTTCATGTTTTTGGTGCAAATTTAAAGGCTAATTTTTCATAAACTTTAAAAAGTTTTGACAATAGTTTTAAATCAGCAGAAAATTTTGGAAAAAATACAGAGGTACTGTATACCTGTCACTCAGCATCTTTTATTGTTAATAATTAGGAACCAACATCATCATACTAATATAAATAAAACATCACATTTTATTGGTATTTTATTAATATCTATCTATTATTTATTTATTTATTTATTTATTTATTTATTTATTTTGCTCCACAATCCTGTCCAGGGTGCCACATTACATTTCGATGTCATGTCTCCTTAGGCCTGTCTGTTCTGTGACAGTTTCTCAGACTTTTCTTGTTTTGGGTGACCTTGACAGTTTAGAGGAGTATTGGTCAGACATTTTATATGCTTTTTCTCAGTTGATATTTAATATTGTCTTCATGAATAGACTGGAATTGGGAATTTGAGAGAAAGACCAGAGAGATAAAGTGTCATTGTCATCAGATCATATTAGGAATTCATACTATCAATACAACTTCTCACTGTTGATGTCAAACTTGATCACCTCGCAGAAGTAGTATTTGCCAGATTTCTTCACTAAAGAGCTACTTATTAAATAATATTTTAAAAATTTAAATTTCTGATTGTTTGCCACGAGTGTGTAGAAATACCATTGATTTTATTATTTTGACATTTTATCCTGTGATCTTGTTAAACTCACTTATTAGTTCTTTTAGCTTTTTATAAATTCTATTGGATTTCCAATGTAGAAAATAATGTCGTTTGCAAGTAGATATAATTTTATTTCTTCTTATCCAATCTGTATGCCATTTATATATGCATGCACATATGTATCTATGTATGTATATATGTATGCATGCATCTACATATGTACTATCTTATTCCATTGGCTGGGACCTGAAATACAATGTTCATTGGGACTGGTGAGAATGGCTTGCTTTTTTCCTGAAATTGTGAAGAAAATATTCAGTCTTTCATCATTAAGTATTATACTATTTCTAGGAATTTTTTTAAAAAGATACCCTTTATTAGGTAATTTCCTTTCTCTGGTTTTCTGAGAGTTTTTAACATAAATAGATGTTGAATTTTGTCAAATCATTTTCTGTATTTATCAAGATGATCATATTGGTTTTTTTTTTTCCTTTAGTCTGTTGACATGATGGATTACATTGATTGTTTTAAACCAAGGAATGTTTTCTCCAATATTCAGCCCGGCTTACAATCTGTTTCTTCAACACCTGGTGAAGTCCCTGGAGAAGAATCTTCAAGTGTATGCAGTCTCCTTTTGTGTTTGCAGTTCTCAGGGATTCTATAATCTCATGCTAGCCCACACTCAGCCTTTGGCAAATTGTTAAATATTTTTTTAGTTGAAATCTTTTTAGCCACCTGTATGCCAGCCGGTCTTCCTCCTGTGCTCTGCTGTAGGTGAGACAATGGCTGTGCTACATTTTACTTTAGAAGTGCCTATCTTTCCAAGATCTTAGCCTCTTTGGTTATTCTATAACTTCAGATCTCTGATGGGTTTAAGAAAATTAATGATTCTATAGTTGACACTGCTTTTCTTCTCATTCTTAGTGTGGAAATGACAGCCTTTCCAGCTTTCTAAACTCTAAGCAGAATAAAATAGTACTTGTGATGAAAAGAAATTGACTTACTTCTAACAATAAAATGATACAGGGATGTTCTTTCCCCAGAGGATTTTAAATGTAACTTCTTTGGGAAGAATAAAATGTAGCAATTGGATTGGTTAGGCTCATATTCAGTATAGACAAAGCTAATTTTAAAAATTTGTTCTGTATAGCATCTAGTCCGTTGTTAGAAGTTAAGACTTCGATAATTGTATTTGCATTTAAGGAAACTCTCCCTCTGGGCTTTAAAATAAAGAAGCCAAAAGATAATTATATGATTTTTGGCAGAGAAAAGTAAAAGCAGAATAGAATATGAAGCTATTTGAATTTGCATAAATCATTCCTGCTGGATGTTTTCCCTAAGTGAAAAATTAGTGAATGCCATCCAAAAGAGAATTCCACATTGTTTTTTAAGAAACATATGAATAGTATCAATCAAACAAGTTTAACTTTGTTCATATTATGAAATTTTACATAAATGTATATTATATAAATATAGTAATTCTTTGATTCAGTAAGTATTTACTGACCATCTAAAATATTACAGACACAACTCTGCCATTTATAGAATTAACATTCAGACAGGCAGTTAGGAGACCTGAGTTTTAGCCTTGATGTTGTTACTAACTCTCTGCATGTTCTTGGATAATTCACCTCTCTGGACAAAATTAGTGGATGAATTATATAAAGGATTAAAGATACGCAGCCATTTCACTACCTCTTAACCAATCTATTTTTAAGTACAGTAGACCAGGTCATTCATATGTGATTATTCCACCTAAGACAAGTTGGATGACTTCTTGAAATTTTTCTTAAGGGGATCAAAGAGCTAACAATAGTAAATAATCACAAGACCAAGATCTGGGAGAATAAGGAGATCTTGAGAGGTACAACCAGCATTAAGGATTTCTGTTGGGCTGAGAGTATATGTCAATCCCAAAGGAATGGCTAAGAGCCTGAGATGTTATTTTTGGTAGCCTTGCAAGGCTAAATGGACAAAAGTCCATGGCCCACCAAGAATAGAGATTTTGCTAACTCCCCACCCCACTCTTCACTTTGGGTTAAGATCCTGAAGAATTGTCTGCTAGAATTAAGGATAAATCAGAAGTAAACCAGCCCTCACAGAAATTTTCAATTTGGCTTTAGTCATGTGAAGGTTCCAAAAATCTTCGGTCCATGGACTTGGATTAAGATGGTCCCTGACTGCTAAGATTTCTGGGATGCCTCACAGAAAGAAAAGAAAATTGTATGCAGGGAAATATATTATATTGAGACAAGTTCTTTCTACAGATAATTTTTCAAATACAATAAACATATTTAAATGTAACAATTTAACAAAGGAAAAAGAGTCAGCGAAAATGAATCAGCAGAAATATTAGACAAACATCTACACAGGCTTTATATTTTTGGAAATATTAGCATATACATGAGAAAACAATCCGCTATGCTTATTAAGTTCAAAGAATAATGAATTAAAATTTTTACAACATATTTATGAAATTTTCAGTGACATATATATGAAAAATAAAAATAAATATTCTAAGAAGAATGAAATCGATAGCAGACTAGACACAGCTAAAGACAGAAATAGTCAATTGGAAGTTAGGTGAGAAGAAATTTTTAAAAATGAAACAAAGGAGACTAAAAAACAATCAGCACTACAGAAGAAAAAATAGATTTATGGACAAAATGAAAAATGGCCTGTTAGCATCTTAATTGGAATGCTAACAGGAAAAGACAAGGGAGAATGCTTTAGAGTAATATTTGAAGAGTTAAGTAAAAATTTTTCAGAATTGATGGAAAGTTCAATCTTCAGATACAAGAATATAAAAGAATCCCGAGTTAGATAAATAAAAATATATTTATACCTAGTTACACCACATTGGAAACATAGAATAAAAGGAATGAGCAATGCTACACTATGTAGTTCTCATGGGATAAGAATTATTCTAGGAGCCTTGGAGATTTTCATGACTCCTCATGGGCCACTTGGGCTGGTTCAATAATATTTACCTCGGTAAATCTGTAGGGTGATAATTTGATTTGATAACTTGAATATGTGTAAAATAAATAAATATATCATCATCTTTAATTCCATATTTATAATAGTTGAGGGGGGAAGTATAGCTACCCTTATGGTTTCTCCTTTTAATACTGAGCATATTATCATTTAAATGGGAGTTTATTTTTAAACACCCAAGACTTAGAAAATTATTTGGAATGTGGTCTGAAGAATCTTTTGAACTTTATTTGGTTGTTATCGAACTGGCAATCATGATAAATTCAGCTGTATTGTTTTATATTTTAATATAGAGACTAGTTAAATAGCTAGATAAAACTCTTCAAAGTAAATGCCCTTATTCATACATAAGGTATAATTATGAGTTAAAATGTAAAAGTATTCCTGTAAAATATCATTTTTGAAACCAAACAAACTGAACAAATTGAATATGTCTTTCAATATAAAAATATTCAACAGTTAATTAAAAAATGTTATAAAAGATTGAATTACCTTAAGTGATTTCCATATTTATAATCATTTAAAGCACATGCTTTACATTCACATATCAGTTTGTATATTAGTGCTTACAAAGAAAAACTATTTACAGGTTGATAATCAAGTTATTGTATTGTAAATAATTATGCCCGAGAGTACAAATGGATTTTAATTTTACTTAATGTATTATGTCACCACATTCTATGTTTCATTTATATGATATTTATGAATATTGTATGTTGATAAGATAGCTGCATCATAACTGGTGTTTTACTACACAGGTTTTAGATGTAACTAAAATTCTTCATTCTTAATGCAGCTCTAGTATTAATAGCTCAGAAGTCAATTATTTTATATCCTCCCTTTGTTAGTTCCTCACTTCCAAACCCCACCCACTGATAATAACAAGAGTTACAGAAGTTTATTTACCTCTGATATTCATAACCTTTCCCTATTATGTATTGAGATATTTTTCATATTTTCAAGTGTCTGGGTAGGGTCCATCACCCTCGCTTGGTGATGGAGGAGCCTTTTAACCTAAAGAAAATATGACCTCGGCAAGTCACATCTAAAAAGAGAATCTGGACAGGGTTACTTATTCCTTGAATGGCCACTGATAATTCCAAGTTGTCATGGTCTCCATAATGTAATATTTAAGATTGGGAACCAAGGCCAGGGGTTTCAGGCACAATAGCCAAGGAACTTTTATTTGGGCTACAGTGGACCATTAACTCTGGAAAACATACGGCTGAGTCTTCCCATAGTCAAGTGATGAGGCCTTCAGGAATAGGCCTATAGAAGAGTCTCTCCAGGTCAAGATTTATATCAAAGAGATGTGAGATGCTGCTTGTTTTAACTTAGCTGTTCCAGATTGTTGGTTCTTGAACAAATTGGCAGAGATTAGGTCTCAAAATTCAGTGGCAAAAAATATTTCTTGAGAAGAATCGTTTTATTTCTTTTTTTAGTATTTCTTCAGAGAAAGTGTCATGCTTTATCATGGAGCTTTTCCAAAGTGTTCCAACTCAAGTACAACTCAAGGCTCATTCAGTTTGCATATAAATCCATCTCGCAGCCAGCATTAGGAACACTGGTTCAAAACTACTTCCACTGTCTTTTGTGTTATAAATCCAGAGACAGACACCTTCAACTTTTGATTACTGCTTTTACTGAACATAGTTTATGCATCTTCCTCAATTTACTTGGCAGTGGTTTTCTGCTTGGTGCTCTGATGACCCTCCAGATTGACTGCCATCATTCATGCTTATAAGCCACAGAGGAAAGGTTTCAACCTACTGGAGGAAAACTTACTGAGCTCTGTTACCACCTTGCAGCGGGATAACAGAGCCACTACCACCTTAGGATCTGCCTTCCCTAACCTAGAGAAATATGATGGTGAAAACAAGTAGTACAAGGGATTTGATGCCCTGTAGGTCAGCATTTAATCATGAGAGACAAAAGTGGCATATATTCTCCCTTTCTATCACTGGTAGCTGTAAACTAGGGAGAAACATCCCCTCTAAGTAACCAAGCTATCAGCTGCACAGGTTAGAATGTTATGACTATCTCACTAACTTTTCTCCTTATGTCTATTTCTCCTTCCTTGTTTGCCTTATTTCCACCCCCACCCCTTTTTTGAAAAATCTTTCACCCTGGTACTACCTCCTCATTGAAGTATTAGGTTTTTATTCAGTACCAGATTTTCTAGGAAGTCCCTACTAAAACAGTGGTCATTATCCTACCAGGTAGGGCTTGTCTACTATCTCAGAAGAATTGGATCTCTTACTCTCCTATCTGCCTTTTAAGGCAGGTCTTCATTCTAGAATCTTAGTGATTTTCTATACATGTCCTGATTAGTAACTTCTCTCACTACTTAAAAAAATTCACAGCTCAAACACACCCTTTTACTTCCCAATCCCTAATTCTTTGCAGAGTTAGGAGTCATTTCTGGGAGGGAGTATGTAGTGAGGTGCTTTTTACTAAAGGAATTGGGAAGTTTCTAGCTGTCAGCAAAGCCATTACAGTGCTGCTCAAGAGAAAGATTCCCAGAACACTAACTTCACCATATAGGGCAGTATTTGATCTTATGCATAGCAGTTTCCTCAGGCATTTGGTGATCTTAAATACAGGATAAATTTCATGATTCATTTAGGAATAATCTGTCCCTTAATCCCCAAGAAATAAATTCTCTTTTTCTCCAGATTCTCAATCTTTCTTATTCACCAGAATCAAAGAGTGATTCTGTATAGGCATTAAAGACTGGAGTGTGGGCTGGCCAACCCTCAGTTCAGTGTTCTGTTGTCCCAACTTGTCATAGTTCTACTGCTAAATTCCTTATTATTTTTGTTTTTCTACACAAAATCTACAGGGTTTTTTTTTCCTAATAAAATTGTTTCTGGTTTTGTTTACCAATTTTTGAAATGGAGAAGAAAGCATTATTACCATTCTTCCTATAGATGAAGAATTTTGTAACATCACTGTAATTTACCTAGTTCTACTTTCCTTAATTTTTATACGATATTAATACTATTAAAATCACTAGTAGATTTAATATTGTTGCTATTATTCTACTAAAATCAATAGCCATAGTAGTAGTTATAATAGTAGCATCAGAAATTATTATCCTTAATATAATCCCAGGGAATAGGTTTAGAAGACTGACCTTGCCTTTATATGGCCTAAATAATCAAGTATAATAGAAAACCAAAATATCTAACTTTCTAGTACATTCCCTAAATTCCAAGGTTCATTTGAGAGATATAGCCTTAGACAAGCTGGGAAAGATGAAAAATCATTAGAAGATAATACCATACGTATTCAGTCTTTCTCACATTCTATTTACCAAAATTATGGTATTGTATGCCATTAATCGGTATGCATAGACTTTAAAAAAAATAAGTTTAATTTTTTGTTTAGCCAATAAACTACCAGCAGAGATCAATTTGCTCATTGGCTTTTCCTTCCAAGTTTCCATCTATGAGATAAACATTAATATTCCTTATTAGAAGAAATATTTTTAGCAGCACTCTTGAATGAAATAAAATTTACCTGGAGTCATATAATAAAACATTAAACCATGAGATACAGGTGTTTCTTGTCTGTTTCCTGCTTGAAAAAACATCTTCTTCATATAGGCCAATTTTTTCAAATCAATTATTTTGAACTAGAGCTCCAAATAATTAAATCTATGAATACATAAGAGAGTTAAGGAATAAATTAATAGCTATTATACTTAATTGAATTTGGTATTTTGAGTATCCTGAAGTTAATATTTTCTAGATTATACAAAATATGAGTGCTTGTAGACTATAGTCCCAGTGCTATATGTATTTTACATATCAAAGGAAAATAAAATAAATATTAAAAAGTGAGCATAATTTTAGCATAGAGTACATTTCTTTCTTTGACAATCTTTTTTCAGCTGGAGACAGTGGAGATGTAAAACAGCAAGCCCTGAGTTGCATTCTGTACATTCCTTTGTCAGTTTATCTCTCTCTTGCATGAGAGAGAGCTCACATGAATGAGAGCTCCCAGTTGATACTCTATCTCATGAACTAGAGCTCCCAGTTGATACTCTATCACATGAACTAGAGCTCCCAGTTGATACTCTATCACATGAACTACAGCTCCCAGTTGATACTCTATCACATGAACTAGAGCTCCCAGTTGATACTCTATCTCATGAACTAGAGCTCCCAGTTGATACTCTATCACATGAACTACAGCTCCCAGTTGATACTCTATCACATGAACTACAGCTCCCAGTTGATACTCTATCACATGAACTAGAGCTGCCAGTTGATACTCTATCACATGAACTACGACTCCCAGTTGATACTCTATCACATGAACTAGAGCTCCCAGTTGATACTCTATCACATGAACTAGAGCTCCCAGTTGATACTCTATCACATGAACTAGAGCTCCCAGTTGATACTCTATCA
>CAUYRT010014703.1:0-66992 GCA_963574885.1 Lepilemur ruficaudatus
GGATGTGAATGAGAGAGAGTAGTCAAGAATATGTCCAATGTCTTTGACCTGAACAAATGGTGCCATTACAGAGATGAAGAAAACCTTTGTGAATGCCTCTGTGCTCTTTCATTAAATCATGTCTCGTATCCAGTTTACATATGCTACTTGAGGGGGGAATGGAGCCTAGTCAAGTTTTCCTTCTACTGCGCTTATTAGAGGACTATATTCAAGGATAGACTTAAGTGAATATTGCTGACCTACTCTAGTAAACAAATTGAAAATAAATTTAAAGATTTTGATGATAGGCCATGTGCAGAGTTTCTAATTGGGGTGCCTCTGTTTTCTCGCTTTCCCCACTCTTTTGATACTTCAGTGAAATAAACACAGAATAAATGTTAGCTGGTAAAATATATAATAGCAGCCAGGTGTGGTGGCTTACGCCTGTAATCCTAGCATTCTGGGAGGCTGAGGCGGGAGGATCGCTCAAGGTCAGGAGTTCGAGACCAGCCTGAGCAAGAGTGAGACCCCATCTCTACCAAAAATAGAAAGAAATTAGCTGGACAACTAAAAATATATAGAAAAAATTAGCCAGGCATGATGGCGCATGCCTGTAGTCTCAGCTACTCGGGAGGCTGAGGCAGAAGGATCCCTTGAGCCCAGGAGTTTGAGGTTGCTGTGAGCTAGGCTGACGCTGTGGCACTCTAGCCTGGGGAACAGAGTGAGACTCTGTCTCAAAAAAAAAAAAAAAAAAAGAATGCAGCTTCATTAGATGGCATTCTTCTTATGAATTTTTAAAATCATTTCTCATATATTTAACCAACTTCTAACTCTTTATGTGCCAACACTACACTTTTTTAGATTAAACT
Source organism: Lepilemur ruficaudatus (assembly GCA_963574885.1). NCBI lineage: Eukaryota > Metazoa > Chordata > Mammalia > Primates > Lepilemuridae > Lepilemur > Lepilemur ruficaudatus. Next base: position 849 of record CAUYRT010014703.1, read on the forward strand.
TTTATTGTGAGATTATTATAGATTAATATGCAGTTGTAATAAAAACACAGAAATATCCCATATACGCTTCACCCAGTTTCCCTCAATGGTAACATTATGCAAAACTATAGCACAATATCACAGCCAGAATACTGACATTGGTACAATAATCACCAATCTTGCTCAGATTTCACCAATTTTACTTGTACAGTTTCATCACCATAAAGATCACACATGTTGCTCATTTGAAACCACACCCATTTGTCTCACACATTCTTAACCCCTGGCAGCCACAAATCTGTTTTCTATTTTTATAATTTTGTCATTTGAATCATGTTATATGAATGGAATCACACAGTAAATAACATTTTGGGATTGGCCTTTTTCATCCAGAATAATTCCCTGGAGTTTAATCCAGGTCATCATGTGCATCAATAGTTTGTTTTGACTGTTAAATACTATTCCATGTTATGGATGTGTCATAGCTCATTTAACCATTCACTTGTTAAAATACATCTGAGTTGTTTCTAGTTTGGGGCTATTAGGATGTAGCTGCTATGAACATTTGTATGCAGGTTTTTGTGTGTGTGAATATTTTTTTCCATTTTTCTGGGATAACTGCCCAGTTTGAAATTTCTAATTTGCATGGTAGTTGATTGTTAGTTTTTAAAGAAACTACCAAATGGTTTTCCAAAATGAGTATACTACTTTACATGCCCATCAGTAGTTTATCAGTGATCCAGTTCCTCTGTATCCTTGCCAACAATTAATTCTATCACTATTTTTATTTTAGCCATTCTGATTGATAAGTGTATAGTGATCACTCATTGTGGTTTTGATTTGCATTTCCGTCATGGCTAGAGTGATGTTGAACATTTTTTAATGCGCTTATTTGACATCCATACATCCTCTTAGGTGAAATGTCTATTCATGCCTTGCCCATTTTCTAATTGAATTGCTTTTACAGCTGAATTTTGAGAATTCTCTATACGTTCTAGGTACTAGTCTTTTGTCAGATATAAGGTTTGCAAATATTTCTTCCAAGTTCGTAGCTTGTCTTTTTATCCTCTTAACATGGTTTTTCATAGAGCAAAAGTTTTCCTTAAATGACTGAGGTCCAATTTATCAATCTTAGCTTTTATGGATCATGCTTTTAGTGTTAAGTCTAAGAACTCTTTGTCTAGTTCTTGATCCTGAAGATTTTCTACTATGTTTTTTCGTAATATTTTAATACTTTTATGTTTTGAATTTAAGACCATGATCCATTTTGAGATAATTTTTTTCTTTTTCTCTTGCAATATGGAATGCTCCAAGAATTTGTATGTCATCCTTGCACAGGGGCCATGCTAATCTTCTCTGTATTGTTCCAATCCAGTATGTGCAGCTGAAGTGAGCACCATGTTGAGGTTATTTTTGTGTAAGATGTGAGGTTGAGATTCCTTGCTTTGTTTTGTTTTATTTTTTGCCTATGGGCGACCAACTGCTCCAACATCATTTGTTGAAAAATCTATCCTTCCTCCATTAAACTGCTTTTGCACGTTTGTCAAAAATATGTTGGACTTATTTTTATGGATCTATTATTGAATTCTCTATTCTATTTCATTGATCCCTGTATCTATTTCTCCACCAATATGACACTGTCCTGATTATTGTACCTTTACAATAAGCTTTAAGATCGAGTAGAATTTCTCCCACTTTATTCTTCTTTTCAAGATTGTTCTAGCTATTCTAGGGACTGTGCATTTCCATAGAGTTTTTAGAATAAGTTCATCCATATTTTTAAAAACCTGGCTGGGATTTTAATAGGAATTAAATGAAATCTATAGATCAATTATAGAGAATTGACATTTTTACCATACTGAGTCTTCCAATCCATTAACATACCACGTGGTGCCTCTCTCTTCTGGCCTCCACAGTCTCAGATAAGAAATTCTCTGCCATTCCAGTCAGTGTTCTCCTACAAGTCCTTTTCCCTATGCTTAATTAGAATTCTCTTGGGTTTTTTTTTTTTTTTTTTTTGACAGTCTCCTTGTGTTGCCTGGTCTAGAGTGCCGTGGCGTTAGCCTAGCTCACAGCAACCTCAAACTCCTGGGCTCAAGCAATCCTTCTGCCTCAGCCTCCCAAGTAGCTGGGACTACAGGCCTGTGCCACCATGCCCGGCTAATTTTTTTTCTATATATTTTTAGTTGGCCAATTAATTTCTTTCTATTATTAGTAGAGACGGGTCTTGCTCTTGCTCAGGCTGGTTTCGAACTCCTGACTGTGAGCAATCTGCCCGCCTCCTTTTTTTTTTCTTGCCTTCAGTCTTCACATATTTAATTATGATGTGTCTTAGCATGGATTCCTTTGGGTTTGGCCTATTTGCAGTTTGATCGGCCTTTACACCTGTAGGTTTATGGCTTTTGCCAAATTTGGGCCTTTTTTGACCATTGTTTCTTTCAATACTTTTTAGCACCACATTCTTTCTTTTCTCCTTCTGGGACTCATAGATCCACTGATATCTATTAAGTGGTAGATTTTTCATTTTTGTCCCCCAGGTCCATACGGCTCTGTTCATTTTTTTCCTGTCTGTTTTCTCTCTGTTGTTCAGAATGTATAAATTCTTTTTATTTGTCCTTTAGTTCACTGCTTCTGTCTCCTGTCATATCCACTCTAACTCTTCATCCCCTCCAGTGGGTTTTTATTTGTTATTATATTTTAGCTCTATAATTTCCATTTTATTTTTATTACTTCTATTTCTTTGCTGATTTTTGTTCTTTTTTATTTGTTTTGAGCTAACTTCTAACTACTGTTAAAGCAATGTTATAATGACTGCTTGAAAATCATTGGCAGATAGTTCTGACTTCTGATTCACCTCCGTATTTCCATCAATTGACTTTTTTTCCATTTGAGTTGTGATTTTTCCTAGATCTTGGTATGATGGGTATTATACTGTATTGTTTATATTTGGGATATTAGGAGACTCTTAACTCTATTTAGATCTTCTATTTTAGTAGGTAGTCATTTTGTTTAGGTTTAGCATGTAGGTTCTGGCCTACTTTTGTGGTCTGTAGTCACACTGCAAAATTTAGTTTTCTGAGCTCTTACAATGTTAATCTGCTCAGCTTCCTTCTTCTAGCTCTGCTTGAGCTCCTGCTGGATCCCTGGTGGTGCCACCCAGTGTCATTAAGTATGGAATGGGGATACTAGACCCACAAGAAGGAGAGTGTTTCCCCTGATCAGTTTTCCCATCACTGGATGCCCGCCAGTGGGCTTCCCACTATATCTCTGCTTTTGCTTTCAGGGGAGGAAGGCATCTCCACGGACCACCTTCTGCCACTAGGTGGAAAGGCTAGAAGCCACTGAGCCTGGGTGGCTCTCTGCCATTGGAAGGAGGATCTGGAGACATCAGCCCTGGGTCATATTTTGCTATTGGTGAAAAGCCAGGAGATACCAGGCATGCTGGTGCCTCTACTATGGGCAAAGGGGCCTACTTGATACCTCCTGGGGGTGGGTGTGGGATGAGTTATCCAGCCCAGGTTCTGCTATTACCGCTCTAGGAAGATTGTGACCACTTCTGCTGGTAGGCGTGAGGTGTAGAGTGGGTTAGCACTCCCAGGGTCAGTCCACTTTTGCCACTGCTTCTAGTGGAGCAGAGCTGCTGTTGCTGCCAAGTATGGGGTCTGCCTGCTAAGTTCCTGCTGGATTTCTCATTTGGCCACAGGGACCAAACTTTTTGTTTTTACTTTTTTAGTATATTTTGTCTATATTTATTGGTTTCTCTAGGTTACAGAACCCTCCAGCACACAATCCAGAATACATGGGAGATAAAAATAAAACCCAGGGAGCTCACATCAGTGTCCATCTCCAAGTTCTGATTTCTCCAGCCAGTCCACCATTTTCTTTCCACCTTTTTGGAGTTTCTTTGTGATTATATTTAGTTGTACTTAGTGCCAAGGAACAGAGCACATTGGGTCTATGCCATCTTGCCCCAGCCAAAATCATCCTTTTATATTGGCTTTCCAGGTAATCATTAAACCAATTTGACATCATTTATATCCTTTTGTGTAATAAAAATATCCAGTGATTTTATGTTTTAGCATATATTACCTTATACCTTTGGTTGGCAAACTATGGCCTGCCATGGGCCAAATCAGCCCACACATTACAAAGTCTGAGCTGAGTAGTTGTAACAGAGACTGTATGTGTCTTGCAAAGCCTAAAATATTTATTATATGGCCCTTTATAGAAAAAGTTTGCTAATCTCTGCCTTATAATATTTGAAACTTAGTTATTTAACCAATTAATTTGGAAATATGGACATCACCACAGAAAAGCATGTTATTACAATGCTAAAAATGAATTTTTATAGAAGGTAAATATCAATTCAAGTGATAGGAACAACTTTTTGGCAAGAGAGGACCACACCACTATACCACCAGAACCCAATTATGGTAATATCAACATTCATTCACTAAGTCATACATGAATTCATCTCATAAACCTGCATTGAGCACTGCAATAGGTATGGAGACACTGGCACACAGAGGACACTTAATTAACACTTACTGAGGAAATAAATTATGAATATTGACAAAAGTTCTAGTTCTCAAGAAACTCACAGTTTAGTACCAGACCACTGAGGGAGATAAACACATAAAAGGATAGTTACATCACAAATGAAAATGTGCTTAAGTAGTGTTATGGGAAGCCTCTAGGAGGGTATAGCAGAAATCACAGCTCTTTGCCATATTTTACTTCTTTTCTTGCATGTACAACTAGACTACATTCTAGTTTTTAATGCAGTTGGGTGTGGCCAGATGAATAACTGTCTCGAGTGAAATGTTAACAGAAGTGATATACCCCATTTCCAGGTCTGGGTACTGAAACCTCCCATGCATGCTCCTCTGTTCTCTTTTCCCCTTTTGGCTGTGTAGGATGCTGACATTTAGGGCAGCTTGGAAGCTATGTGTTGAAGACTGGAGTGCTTTCTCAGCTTTGGTCTTGAATGACTACATAGAAAACAGCTATCTAATCAACGTGAAAAATCTCCCACAACTGTTAAAAGAAAACAAAAAAAAATATTTATATAGTGCTAATGTGATAAAACTTGAGGGTCCATTTAGTAATGTAGCCTGGTCTTCCATAACTGATAGTGAAGGAGTAACTTGACTATGCCTGGGGAAGTTAGAGGTGAGGCTTCACAGAGGATGTAATTCTTGAGTTGGGCCTTGAAAAGGAATGAGCTGTCTTTATGTCAATGAAAAGAAGATATGTATTACTGAAGCATGGAAGAAAGAGAGAGACAGAGAGACAGAAAAGGATAGGAAAGGAGGCTGTAGAGCAGATTAGGACTGACTGTGAAGGGTCTTTTATGTATGTAGGGAGTTTTACTTTATCTTTTGGGTATTGAGGAAACATTAAAGGTTTTTAAGCTAAGAAGTAAAACAATCAAGACAGCAGTTGAGAAATGTTACTGGAGGCACCAATGATGATAGATTAGACTTTGGTGGCATCAAAGATAGAACTCTTTGTAACCACCCTGTCTTCAAGGTCCCATGCCATAATTGAGATGAGAAATTTGATAGAATTAAGCCCACTACTGGAAAATGTATGAATATTCAAAAAGATCTCAAAAAGACAGGTTTAGTATACAGGCAGAATAATTAGGACTCCAGTTCAAGATCTAAAATGATATTCCAATTTCACATTAGAGATGAACAAATTCATCTGAATAAGAATTTTTTTCAAATTCTTAGTATTTTACAAATTCCATGATTATTAAATATTGTGATTTTAACTCCCAGGAGTATTAAAAGTCTTAGTTAGCTGAAAGGAATATAAAGTTTATTTCATCTTTCACATTGTATAAATTATGATATTATATAATGGTGTCTGTTTAAGACTTGGACATTTTAATATTGACATTTGGTTTTTTTAAAACATTAAATTATTTTTCTTTGAAATTTACTTCATTTATGTCTAAAAAAGCATTTAAATGAGTATAGTAAGTTTCATTACTGCCAGCCAAAAATGTCAAAATAGTTATTGTTACCTATCTATCTACAGCAACTCTTTAATCTTAGTATAAATTAGCAGAAATTTTAGATTATAATAGTACAGTATAGAAAAATACTTTTCTATAGTGTAAAAGCATAACAAAAGTTTTTAAAATGATTTAGGGAACTTAGTATAAATACAAAGGCAGGAAAATGTCACGAATTCAGAAATTGTGAAGATTAACTGAAAATAACTTTCTTCCACTCCAAATTATGGCATTGTCTGACAAGCTTATGACAAATTAATTATTTGCAGCAGAAATTCAGAGCTTTGAAAATTATATCACTAAAAAATATTATAACAACAAGATACTCTACAGAACACAGGCCATTTCATATTTTCACAGCATCACTGCCAAAGCAAGAAGATGATTTTTCCCTAATCACAAAGACAGGCTAATTCCTAAACAGGTGATAGAGATACTTCACTCCTCACAAGACACCTTTACACTTTGAAAGACTGAATCCTATAATCCACAGAAATTACCAAGATGCTTTATTATAGCTCTCATTCCAATTTATCTTAACGCTGCAGAAAAATAATGCTAAAGGTTTTGATAACATTTCTTCAAGTATAGTAGTAAATAAAGATGCCTTTAAAGGCTTTCTTTTTTAAAAAAAATGAAGCAATGACTAATGCCAAAAGAATTCAAAGTTAACTCTTATAATTTGATCTTTAAAAAGAAAAGACAGAAAGTTGATAATAGTGATTATCAGGGAATTTATTTGCTTTTCATTATTGACATATTGTCTCTAGTCCTTTTGTATCAACTGTTTTATCAACCAGGACTGCCACAAAATAAAAATATGTCTTCACAGCAAAAAACGGTACAATATTTTTCGTGCACACAAAGTATAGTAAAATATATATTTCTCTTGAAAGCCACACAACAGACTACATGCTGAGACTGATCCTCCATCTGGAACAACAAAAATAATAGGTCAAATATTTTTTTTAAAGATTTTTAGTGCCTTTTATGATGTGAAAAAAAGTGAAGGCCCACGATTAAAAAAAATAAATAAATATGTATCCAGAAATTTAAGTGGAACATGGAAGCTTTCACATTGATAACACTTGCCAAGTTAGATGAAATTAAGCATTATTTTCTGGAAACTTAATGCACACAAACGTAGACAAAGTTCAGGGGACCTTCAAGGTGAGAATTCAATTAGAAATCCCCTATATAAATCTGGAACCCCAAATGTTTGTAATCCACAAATAAATCTACCTCTTCAAATAGGCGAAAAAGAAAATTTACTCTTTTGAGTCTTGTGCTAAGTGATGACAGAAAAATCATCCCTGAGAACTCATAAACAGAAGAAAGCTTCAAGAAGGTTTTCATACTACATATCTTTTACCAAGGACATTCAAAAGCTCAAATAGAAAATTAAATGAAGTTGGTTTAGACTACTGATATCCTCAGATATCTCAAATATGTAATCAAAACATTTCCTGTAGGTACCCGCCTAGGCATCAATGAACTTACACTGATGAAATTCCAACACAAGTAAGTAATTGACAGTCAAAAATTGCTATGCTTAAATGGTCAAAAAAAGCACCATATATAAGAGCCAGCACGAACAAGAAACAACAGAATCAAACCAAAAAACTAAACTACAGTTCAAATCTTGAAATTATAAGACACAGAATATAAAGCAAATATACTTAATATAAGAAATGAAAAATGCTTGAAAATGAGTAATGAATATGGCATATTAAAATAATCTAATAGAACTCTAAAAAGTAATAATATAGTAATCGAAATTATAAACTCAATGGATAGCAGATTAGACAAAACTGAAGATAGAATTAGATAACTGGAACAAAAAGCTGAAGAAATTTTGTAAAATGCTACCCACAGAAACAACAAGGAAAAAAATATAAAAAAGAGAGTAAGAGAACTGAAAGACAGAATGAGAATATCTAACATATGTCCAATAGAAATCCAATAGAAGAAAAAAAGACTAGGCTAGAAGTAATTCAAGAGATAGTGGCAGAGAACTTTCTAGAACTGATCAAAGACACCAATACACCTACCTATATAGGTAGGTTACCACTCACAAAAATTAATTAACAATGGATAGCAGACTTAAACCTAAGGCATGAAACTATAAGAATTCTAGAAGAAGAGGTTGGAAAAACTCTTATAGATATTGTCCTAGGCAAAGAATTTATGAGGAAGACCCCAGAGACAATCACAGCAGCAACAAATGGGACCTGTTTAATTTAAAAAGCTTCTGCACAGCCAAGGAAACAATCAATAGAGAGAATAAGAAACTTAAAGAATGGGACAAAATATTTGCATGCTATGCATCTGACAAAGGGCTAATAACCAGAATCTACAAAGAACTGAAGTGAATCAGCAAGAAAATATCAAACAAACCCTTTAAAAACTGGGCAAATGACATAAACAGAAGCTTTTCAAAAGAAGATAGACTAATGGCCAATAAACATATAAAAAAAAATGCTCAACATCTAATCATCAGGGAAATGCAGATCAAAACCACAAGGAGATATTGCCTAACTCCAGTGAAAATAGCTTTTATCAAAAAGTCCAAAAAGAAATGCTGGCGTGGATGTGGAGAGAAAGGAACATTTATACATTGTTGGTGGGACTGCAAACTAGTACAACCTTTATGGAAAGTAGTATGGAGATACCTCAAAGAGCTAAAAGTAGGATTACCATTTGATCCAGAAATCCCACTGCTGGGTATTTATCCAAAGGAAAAAAGAACATTCTATTAAAAAAGCACATCTGTACTAAAATGTTTATAGCAACACAATTCACAATTGCAAAGATGTGGAAACAACCCAAGTGCCCATAATTACATGAGTGGATTAATAAAATGTAGTATATGTATACCATGGAGTACTATTCAGCTATAAGAAACAATGGTGATATAGCACCTCCTGTATTATCCTGGATAGAACTGGAGCCCATTCTACTGAGTGAAGTATCACAAGAATGGAAAAACAAGCACCACATGTAATATTCCAAAATTTTAAAAAAGTAAAGGGATAACATGCACACCTTAATCCAATGAAATATGGAGTAGTTATATTAATATCAGAAAAAGCAGACTTCAGGGCAAGGAAAAGTATTAGAGATAAAGAGGGATATTACATAATGATAAAAATGTCAACTCTCACAGCAGACATGCTAATCCTTAATGTGTATGCACCTAACCAGGGCTCTCTTGTTAAATATGTGAGGCAAAACCTGATAGAACTGCAAGGAGAAACAGATGAGCGCACTATTAAGGCTGAAGATTTCAACTCCCTTTTATTAGAAATGGACAGATTCAGCAGGAAGAAAATCAGTAAGGACATAGTTTAACTGAACAGCATCAACAATCAACTGGATATAATTCACATATTTCTGCCTTCTTTTCAAGGTCAGAATTTGCACGAAAATAGAACACATTCTGGGCTATAAAATCTAATAAATTGAAAAATGGAAATCTTAGAACATATGCTTTCAAACCATAATGGAATTAAACCAGAAATCAATACCAAAAAAGATAGCTGGGAAAGTCCAAAATACTTGGCAATTAAACATCACCCTTCTAAATAACATATAGTTTAAAGAAAAAGTCTCAAAAGAAATTAAAACATATAACAAACAAAATTACATTGAAAATACAACTTACTAAAATTTGTGGGATGCAGCAAAAGCAGGGCTTAGAGGTATATTTATAGCATTGACTGCATATTAGAAAATAAAAGGGATCTAGTATCAATAATTTAAGCCTACAATAAGGAAAGTAGAAAAAGAACAAATTAAGGCCAAAGTAAGCAGAAGAAAAGAAATAATAAAAATTAGAGCCAAAGTCAATGCAACCGAAAATAGGAAATCAATAAAGAAAAATCAACAAAACCAAAAGCTTGTTCTTTGACCATGCCGATAAAATTGATAAATGCATTCAGAAATCTGCACATGAATGCTTATAGTACCTTAATTTATAAGTGCCCAAACTTGGAAACAACCAAGATATCATTTAATAGGTGACTGGATAGAGAAACCATGGAACATTCACACAATGATATATTATTTTGTAATAAAAAGAAATGAGCTATGAAGCCACCAAAAGACATAGAACAGTCTTAAATACATATTGCTAAGTGAAAGAAGCTAATCTGTAAAGTCTACATGCTGTATGATTTCAACTATATGACATTCTGGAAAAGACACAACTGTAGAGACAGTAAAAAGATCAGGGGTTGCCAGGGATCAGGGAGAAGAAGACAGGGATAGGTGGAGCACAGGGGATTTTCAGAGCAATAAGATTTTTATTCTGTGTGATGCTGTAATGATGCATACATGGCATTATATATTTATCAAAACCCATAAAATGTACAACACAAAGGCTGAACCCTAATGTAAATGATGGACTTTAGTCACTGTTTCAATTTTAGCACATCATTTTTAGCATATGTACCACACTAATGCATGATATTAAAAATAGAAAAATATTATTCGGGGTGTGGTGAGGAGCATGTGAGAACTCTGTATACTTTTACTGAATTTTTTCTGTAAACCTAAAACAACTCCAAAAAATCTATTAAATATAAAAAGAATGAGGAAAATCTCTGGGAACATCAGTTCCAGAATATACTGCTAAGTGGAAAAAGCAAAGTGTAAAAGAGCATCTATTGTAAGCTGTTTTGTGTAAGACAGAAAGGGAGAAAAGAAAGAAAGAAAATTATATATACACATACACACAAACACACACATTAGTCTGTTTGTTTATGCAAAAAGAAACACAGGAACGAAAAGGCAAAAATAATGAGATTGGTACCTATGTTTGTGGGAGAGGCAGGTTGGGAAAGGATGCAGGTTATTACACTTCTCTGAGCACATTCTTCTCTATCGTTCTGAATTTTGGAAACATGTTCATGTTTCACATACTCAAAAAAGATATGACTAAAACTGACAAGAATGGCAAAAAACAGAAAATGGAAACAGAAACTAACAAAACGAACTTATAACCAAACTGAAAGAGGAGGCAGAATAAATCCAAATAATGTTTGAACACAGTATTTTGAATATATATGCTCAGATGAAAGAAAAAAACTGCAAACAAATATTGAACTTGAGTTGTAGGCTTGTTTTTCACAGTGGTATGGGCTAGCAATTATGAAACTGCTTTCTTTGCATGCTAGAATTGGGCAAATGAGTAAATGTATTGTGTATAATGGGAGCCAGATTTCTAAACATTGGAAAAAAGGGAGTTACAGCTATAGAAAGAGGGAAGGCTAGAATTAACCCTGTGGTATTAGATTGGAATTTGAGGTTTCAGTGTAAACTTCTGGTTTTTATAAATATATATCATAATATATAACACATTATACAATTATAATATATTATAATTAATATAACAAATTTGCATTTACATATATAAACATAAAAATAGGTATAGTTTGGCCTGTACAGATATAGAGGGCCTGGAAGCAATGACATTCTGGTAGCAAAGGGCACAAGTAGTACCCAGGATTCCTGGAATCAGTGGATCATTCCCAGGCTGGAGCTGGGAAATTAAAAGATGAGCTTGGAGCTTTGGCTTATAGAGCCAAAAAGCAAGATGTACTCAAAGAACAATGAGCACATGCCAAAGGGACACAGGTGTGAGTTTGAATGGGCCTTCACTGGCCAAATCTAGGACTATTTGAGTATCAAAATAAATAATTATGGTAATAGAGTATAACCTATCAAATAAATTAAGAATCTATTAATCCATGCTACTATAAGTAAATAAATACCTATATAAATAAACAAAAAAATAAAATCTCATCCTTACAGTAGAATGTCAACTAATAAACAAAGAAGACATGATGGAATTAGAAAATCATAATTCATTAATCATCATAATAACAACTGACTCAGGCAAGAATCTGCAATGTATACTAAAACAAATTGGTGAAAGATTTAGGAGAAACACTATATTTGACATATTCTCAGAATATCTCGCCATAAGTTATTTGTGTTTACAAATTTAAAAAATTGTAACTTTATATTGGAGAAACCTCTAGGTTCTACATTAACCAAGTAATCAAAATTAATAACAACAGAAATGGACAATTCAACATTGTTGATTCCTCATATGATGTCCTGAGAAAGACACAGTATCATTTTTGTGGTACTCTGACCAAAATGTGTAGCCTGAATCTAGTCATGAAAAAGCATCAAATAAAAACAATTTGAGGTTATTCTACAAAAATAACTAGTCTAAAGTATCAAGATCCTTAAAGATTAAGAGAGAATGAGGACATTTTCTAGATTAAAGGAGACTAAAGAGACATGACAAATAAATGTGATATGCGATGCTGGATTGGGTCCTGAACCAAAAAACAAAAATATTTTCTATAAGTGATATTATTAGGATAACTAGTGAAATTTAAATGAGGTATGTAGATTATATAATAGTAACGTGCCAATGTTCATTTTGTGATTTTGATAATTACAGTGCAGTTATGTATGAAAAAATTTTTAAAACACAATGAAATATAAAGAGATAAAATGTCTTCATGTCACCAATGTACTTATATATTTGATATCTATATTTAATATCTATATCTATAGATAGATAAATATGCACATGATATGGTAAAGAGATAATATTGGCTAATCTTGGTGAAGGGAGTATGGAAATCTTTAATATTCTTTCAATGTCTATGTAACCTGAAGTTATTTCAGAGTAAAAATTTAAATAATTTTTTAGAAATTAAAAAATAAAGTTTTTCAGACTGGAGAAAATGTTCAGCTATATACTAAAAGAAATATATCCAAAATATGAGGATACAATCAATTTTAAAGAAGACTGAAATTTGTTGGAATTTTACTCATATCGGGCATAATACAATTTAAGACAAAAAGAACTGTGATAAATAAAAATGTTCACTGTATAATGCTAAACATTAAAATCAACAAAGAAAATATAACAATTAGAAACTTGGATGTACTGAGCAGCATGGCCTTCAAACACATAAAAAACTAAGTTCTGTAATAAAAAATTAGAGAACTCCAAAGAATAATAGACAAATTTACCATCATAGTGACAATTTTTTAACACACTTTTCTCAATAATTAATAGATCAAGAAGATACAATATCAGTAAGGAAATGGAAGATCTTAATGGCAGAAATCAAAGTGTGATCAAATAGACATGTATAAGGAGAGCAATGAATCCAACTATTATACAATACACAGTATTTTCAAGTATATATTATTATTTATAATACAATCAAGAAAATGATCATTTGTTGATCATGATGTTAGTCTCAAAAAATGCCAAATGACTTGTATCAGGCAATGTTCTTTGATCATATTGCAATTAAACTAAAAATTAATAAAAAAGATATGTAGAAAACCCACAAATGTGAGAAATTAAATACACCGCCAAATAACTGATCAAAGAAGAAATCATAATTGAATTAGAAAATAGAAATGAACTATAAAAATATTACATTCGAAACCTATGGAATACAAATAAATCAATACTTAGAGGAAAATTTACAGCCTTAAGTGTTTCTATTGGAAAGGAGAAAACTGAAAATGAAAGAGCTAAGCATCCATCTGAAGATGGTAGTTAAAAACAGTAAAATAAACCTAGATAAGATAGGAAAAGGGAATCATAATGAAAAAATATAATTTAATGAAATACAAGTAACAATAGAGAGAATGAATGAAGCTGACAATAAACAATCTGAAAAAGAAACCAAGAACGTAATCCCATTTACAATAGCTACAAATAAAATAAAACACCTCGGAATAAACTTAACCAAAGAAGTGAAAGATCTCTATAATGAAAACTATAAAACATTGATGACAAAAAGCGAAGAAGACACAAAAAAAGGAAAGATAATCCTTACTCATGGATTGGAAGAATCAATATTGTTAAAATGTCAATATTACCCGAAGTAATCTACAGATTCAATGCAATCCCCATCAAAATACCAATGACATTCTTCACAGAAATAGAAAAAATAATGCTAAAATTAATATGGATCCACAAAAGATCCAGAATAGCCAAAGCCATCCTGAGGAAAAAGAGCAAAACTGGAGGAATCAGATTACTTACCTGACTTCAAATTATACTGCAGAGATATAGTAAACAAAACACCTTGGTACTGCCATAAAAACAGACAAATAGACCAATGGGACAGAATAGAGAATCCAGAAATAAATCCATACATCTATAGTGAACCTATCTTTGACAAAGTTGCCAAGAACATAGAGTGGGGAAAGGACAGCCTCTTCAATAAATGGCACTGGGAAAACTAGATACTCATATGCAGAAGAATGAAGCAAGACCCTTCTTCTCTCCCCATATACAAAAATCAAATCAAAATGGATTAAAGCCTTAAATCTGAGGCCTGAAGCTATGAAATAATAAAACTTTGGGGAAAAACTTCAGGACATTGGTCTGGGTAAGAACTTCTTGGACTCCTTGAGCAACACCCCCCAAAGCACAGGCACCGAAAGCAAAATTGGACAAATGGGATCACATTAACCTAAAAAGCTTCTGCACAGCAAAGGAAACAATCAACAAAGTGAAGAGAAATCCCACAGAATGGCAAAAAATGTTTTTAAACTACCCAACTGGCAAGGGATTAATAACTAGAATATTTTAGGAGCTCCAACAACTCGATAGGAAAAAAAATCAAATTATATGATTTAAAAATGAGCAAAGAATTTGAATACATATTTCTCATAAAAAGACATACAAATTGATAACAGGTATATGAAAAATGCTCAGTGTCATTAGTCATCAGAGAAATGTAAATCAAAACTACACTGAGATATCATCTAACCTCAGTTGAAATGGCTTCTGTCAAAAATTCAAGCAGTAACAATTGCTGACAAGGATGTGGAGAAAGGGGAACCCTTGTACGTTGCTGGTGGGGATGTAAATTAGTGCAACCACTTTGGAGAACAGCATGGAAGTTCCTTTAAAAATCTAAAAATAGAACTACCATATAACCCAACAATCCCACTGCTAGGTATATATCCAATAGAAGGGAATTCAGTATATCAAAAAGATATCTGCACCCCCCTGTTTATTGCAACAGTACTGACAATAGCCAAGATGTGGAAACAACCTAACTGTCCATTAATGGATGACAGGATAAAGAAATTGTGGTAGGCCGGGCGTGGTGGCTCATGCCTGTAATCCTAGCATTCTGGGAGTCCGAGGCGAGAGGATCACTTGAGGTCAGGAGTTTGAGACTATCCTGAGCAAGAACAAGACCCCATCTCTACTAAAAATAGAAAAAATTAGCCAGGCGTGGTGGTGCACGCCTGTAGTCCCAGCTACTAGGGAGGTTGAGGCAGAAGGATTGCTTGAGCCCAGGAGGTGGAGGTTGCTGTGAGCTAGGCTGACACCATAGCACTCTAGCCTGGGCTACAGAGTGAGACTCTGTCAAAAAAAAAAAGAAAAAGGAAGGAAGGAAGGAAGGAAGGAAGGAAGGAAGGAAGGAAGGAAGGAAGGAAGGAAGGAAGGAAAAAAGGAAGGGAGAAATTGTGGTACATATACACAATGGGATATTATATAGCCACAAAAAAGAATGAAATTCTGCCATTTGCAACAACATGGATGGAAGTGGAAAACATGGTAAGTGAAATAAGCCAAGCACAGAAAGACAAATCCCTCATGTTCTCACTCATATGTGGGAGATAAATATCAAAAAGAATTGATCTGGTCGGGAGCAGTGGCTCACGCCTGTAATCCTAGCACTCTGGGAGGCCGAGGCGGGAGGATCGCTCAAGGTCAGGAGTTCTAACCCAACCTGAGCAAGAGCGAGACCCCGTCTCTACTAAAAATAGAAAGAAATTAATTGGACAACTAAAAATATATAGAAAAAAATCACCCGGGCAGAGTAGTGTATGCCTATAGTTCCAGCTATTCAGGAGGCTGAGGCAGGAGGATCGCTTGAGCCAGAAGTTTGAGGTTGCTGTGAGCTAGGCTGATGCCACGGCACTCTAGCCCAGGCAAAAGAGTGAGACTCTGTCTCAAAAAAAAACAAAAACAAAAACAAACAAACAAAAAAACCAATTGATCTCATGGAGACAGAGAGTAGAATGATGGTTACAAAAGGCTGGAAAGGGTAGTGGGGAAGCGGGTATGAAGTGGGGATGGTTAATGGGTGCAAAAATATAGTTAGATAGAATGAACAATATTTGATAGCACAAAGTGACTATAATCAACAATAAGTTAGGGGATACTTTAAAATAACTAAAAAAATGGAATTGGAATGTTTCTAACACAGAGAAATGATAAATGCCTGAGGTGGCAGATATCCCAATTACCCTGATTTGATTAGTTCACATTGTATGCCTGTATCAAAACATCCCATGTACCCATAATAATTAAAAATTTAAAAAATTTTTAAAAAGTAACAAAAATATATAATAAATTTATAACAAATTTTATCAGCCTGTATAAATCAAAAAATTTTCTAAGCAATAATTATGGCTTACCAAAATTGAACCCAAAAGAAATAAAAAACCTGAACAGTTTCATAACCCTTAGTTAAAAGAATTATTCAAAAATGTGTCTACAAAGTAAACTCCAGATCCACAAGGTTATACCAGTGAGCAATAACTAATGTTCAAAGAACAAATAATTCCAATCTCACATAAAGGATCTCAAGCGAATTTTGTTCATAAAGTGATACAGAAATCATAAATAAAATATTAGCAAACCAAATTCAGAAATGTATATAAAATAATAGAACATGGCAAAAATGTATTTATTCAAGGAATACAAAATTTTTAAATTTAATATCAAATAATATAATACATTACATTAAAAATTTTAAAAGAAAAAAATGATTGAACATCCCAATATGTGTAGAAAAGTCTTTTGATAAAATGTAATATCCATTCACAAGAAAAATTCTTAGAAAACTAAAAGTATAAGAAACCTTCTTAACCTGATAGAGAACACCTGAAAAAATTCTTTAGAAAAGAGTACACTTATTCATACAAAATTGAAAGCATCCCTTTTAAAATCATGAAAAAGATAAAACTGTCCACTATTATCACTACTATTTATGGTTGTACTGAAGAACCTAGCCGGAACAATAAGATAAAAATTTAAAATAAAATAAAAATAAAAGACATGGATTAGAAAGAAAGAGCCAAAGCTTTCATTATTCATAGATAATATATTAATAGTATACCAAGAATATGCATGTGCAACTATAGATAAATCATTAGAATAAATAAGACAGTTTAGCAAGGTAGTTGGACAGAAAATCAGTCTACAAAAATCATTTGTATTTATATATACTGGAAACAAAAAAATGAAAAACTTTTGAAATTCCATTCCTAATATACATAAGAAAAATTTCAAATAGCTAGGACTAAATTTAGTAAAAAATACACAGGAGCTCTTCAGTGAAAACCACAAAACATTGCTGAGAATAGACATAAATCAATTGAGAATTATATCATATTTAGGAATTGGAAGACTCCAACGTTTTTAAGATCAATTATCATCAAATTAAACAACTGACATAGTGCAATCCCAATCAAACTCGTCGGAAGAATGTTTATGAAAATTGATCAGCTAATTTTAAAATTCATATAAAATGCAAAGAATCTAGTATAATCAAGAAAATCTTTAAGAAGAACAAAGTTGGAGGATTTATACTATTAGATTGTGAAATTTACAATAAAGCTATTGTAATTAAGATGGTATAGTATTGGCAGAAAAATAAATAAATCAATGAAAGAGAATACATTCTAGAAATAGACTACCTTGATGACTACCTCATACCATAAGGAAAAATTAATTCAAAATATACCATATTTCTAAATGTAAAATAAAACAAGCTCTAGAAGAAAACGTAATGGAATAACTTAATGGCCTTTGGATAGACAAAGATTTCTAAGGACACAAAAAACACTAATAATTTTATAATGACACACTGGACATTATTGACATTTAACACTCCTGTTCATCAAAATATCATCATTAAAATCATCAAGATTAAAAAGCTTTGTATGTGAAAGGACACTGTGAAGAAAGTGAAAAGATAATCCACAGAATGGGAGAAACTAATCACATATCATATATCTGACAAGGGACTTGTATCCAGAATGCATAAACAATTCTTACAACACATCAATAAAAAGAAAACTAACCCAATTAAATGTGGGAAAATAATTTGAATACACATTTCTCCAAAAAAGACAAAAAGACTTTACAATGCATACATGAAAAAACATACGCAAACCAAAGCCACAATAAGATACCACTTCACACCCAGTAGGATGGCTATAATTTAAAAAGACAATAACAAGTTTTAGGGAGGATATGGAGAGATTGGAACCTTTATTTTTTGCTAATGGGGATGTAAACTGGTACAGCCGTTTTGGAAAAGAGTTTTTCAAACAGTTAAACATAAGAGTCAAAATATGGTCCAAAAATTCATAGGCATATTCCCAAAAGAAATTGAAGCATATGCCCACAAAATCGTGTATAAGAGTGCTCATAACAGCATTATTCATAATAGACAAAAAGTGGAAATACCCCAAAATCCTTCAATGGATAAATGGTTAACCAAATGTAGTATATCCATACAAGGGAATATTATTCAGCCACAATAAGGAATGAAGTACTAACGTGTTCTATAACATCGATAGACCTTGTTTATTCCAAATAAAAGAAGCCAGTCACAACAGACCACATATTTATAATTGCATTTACATGAAATTTCCAGAATAGGCAATTCTACAGAAACAGAAAGCAGATTAACGGGCATTGGAAGATAATAGAGAGGGACTGTTAATGGGTACAGGGCTTCTTTTTGATGATGAAAGATACTCCAAAACTTATTGTGTTGATGATTTCACAACTCTGAAAGCCATTGAATTATACACTTTAAATGAGTAAATTGTGTGGGATGTGAATTATGTCTCAGTAAGGCTGTTTAAAAATAAATCATTAATAAAATGAAAAAGAAAACTAGAGGATTGTAAAAGATATCTGCAATGCATATATCCAAAAATGACTCATATCAAGTATACATAATGAAAACTTATCAATTAGTAAGAAAAATAAAATACAATGAAAACATAGCAGCAGACTTGAGAGACGTTTTATAAAGAGGCTATATAAGTGATCAATTAGTATATAAAAAGGTGCTTATCAACAGCCAAGTTATCAGTGATGGGCAAATGAATGCCACCATGAGATACCACCCACCAGACTGACTCTAATTTAAAATATTGACAATACTAACAGTTGGAAAAGATGTTGAAGAACTAGAATTCTCATATGCTCCTCCTGGAAATGTGAAATTGCATAGCTACTCTTGAAAACTGTTTGCAAATATTTTTCAAAGCTAATCATATGCCTACCTTATGATTTATGACCTAGCAATTTCACTCCTGGGCATATATATCCCAAAGAAATGATGCATGTATCCATTGAAAGGCACATATAAGACTGTTCATAACTGCTTTATTTATAATAGCAAAAATTTGAAACCAATGCAAATATTCATCATCAAAAAAACTGACAAATAGTATATCCATGCAATGAAATACTACTTAATAATAATAATAAAAGGCACACTAATGATATCACAACAACATGGATGAATCTCACAGAAATAATGATAAGCAAAAGAAGCCAGACTCCAAAGACAATATACTGCATGACTATATTCATATAGACTTCAAAAACAGTTAAAGCTAACCACTAACTATAGAAATCAGAAAAACATGTCATGCTCATGGATTGGAAAAATCAATCCTGTTAAAATGTTCACACTGCCCAAAGTGATTTGCAGATTCAGCGCAATTTCCATCAAAACACCAATGTCATTTTTCACAGATCTAGAAAAAAAAATCCTAAATTTCATATGGAATCAAAAAAAGCCTGAATAGTCACAGCAATCCTAATAAAAAAAATAACAAATCTGGAGGTATCATATTACTAGACCTCAAAGTATACTACAAGGCTATAGCAACAAAAACAACATGATATTAGTATAAAGGTAGACACATAGACCAATGGAACAGAGTAGAAAACCCAGAAATAAAGCCATATAGCTAGCTACAACTGATTTTTGACAAAGTAGACAAAAACATACACTGGGGAAAGGATGCCCTATTCAACAAATAGTGCCAGGAAAACTGGGTAGCCACATGCAGAAGAATGAAACTGTATCACTATCTCTCACCAAATACAAAAATTAACTCAAGATGGATTAAAGAATTAAATGTAAGACCTAAACCATAAAAATTCTAGAAGAAAACGTAGGAAAAACACTTCTGGACATTGGCCTAGGCAAAGAATTTATGACAAAGACCCCAAAAGTAAATACAGCAACAATAAAAATAAGTAAATGGGACTTCATTAAACTAAAAAGGTTTTGCACAGGAAAGGAAACAATCAACAGAGTAAGTAGAAAACTGACAGAATGGAAGGAAATATTCACAAACCATACATTCAATAAACAACTAATATCCAGAATCTTCATGTAAATTTAAAATGAATATATATATTATATATCTGTGCTGTTCAATGCAGTAGCTACTATGGATAAATGGCTATCTAAATTTAAATTAAAGAAAATTAAAGAAAATTTATAATCCAGTTTTACAGTCACACTAGCCACATGTGGTTAGTGGATACTGTATTGGACAATGCAGAACAGAATATTTCCATCATTCAAAAAAATTCTACTGGACATCTATATAGATGTCTTTATCGGGTTGTTTGCAAAAAGTATAAATTATAAGAGTACATTCATTTTTAATCTATATTTGTATTTGTGCAAATTTGTGAAAAGATATAACAAAATGTTGACATTGGTTATCTCTAGGACTAGCTTGTGGGATTGTGGATAATTTTGCTTTCTTTTCCCTACTTTTCTCTGTTTTCTGAAAATTTTTACAAATAAGCACATATTATTTCTATAATCAGAAAAAATCAATAAATATTCTATTTTCTGGAAGAAAAACAGAAAATGTGCTTTTTGATATATTTCTTTACATGTATCTTAAGTGAATGATCAGTAATGCAGACAACAGTTTAATCACAAAGCATTAGTCATACTAAGGGAAAAAGGGGGGGCTATATATCCAATAATGGTAGCATTGTTAAGTAAATTTGTGATTTGCTTTATGATGTTTTCTTGCAATGAGACTCTATTACCCATATAATATGTTAAATTATGAAGATGGAAAAAGTGTTTCCTTAAGAAGTCTCCTATCATACAAAATGAAGTCCCTAAGGATAGACGGCTTCCAAGCAAAGATGGAAAATTGAATGCATACATTTACTTTTTCTCCCTTCTGAAATTCTCACTAAAGCAACAGTAAGGGGGATTGTGTAAAGGCATAAATCCACAGACACCAAAAATTATTATGGAATAGGAGATAAAACAAACTGGTAAGCAGATAACAGGTATCAGGTAAGCAGATGCCAAGTGTGAGAAAAATCCTCTTTCTCCACTCAGTTTTGAGAATGTTGGAAGCCACGCTTAGGCAAGAAATTTAAAGATTCTTCTCAGGAATCTGACCGGTATTTAAAAGGAAATTTCTAGAGAAAAAGGTTGGAGTTTCTCCCCAAAATGACCTAGACCTTTCAAACAACTTAAAAATTCTCTACTGTGAAATAGTATATATATTAAATATTAGAAAGAATAGAATAGCACACGAAACAAAG
The DNA here is from genome assembly GCA_963574885.1 of Lepilemur ruficaudatus. Taxonomy (NCBI): domain Eukaryota; kingdom Metazoa; phylum Chordata; class Mammalia; order Primates; family Lepilemuridae; genus Lepilemur; species Lepilemur ruficaudatus. Next base: position 22,550 of record CAUYRT010014703.1, read on the forward strand.
ACCAGCTAAATGAATTATCAAAGCAACACTTGAGTAAACACCATCCAGAGGAAGAAATAGAAATTTGCTACCAGCCAGATAATGCCCCTCGGAGCCCTTTCCAAATCTCTACCTGCTCCTTCCTCACCTGGAGGTAACAACTATGCCAATTTTAATGGTAAGCATTTTCTTCATTTTCTTTACAGTTTTACCACCTTGGCATGCATTCCCAAACACTATTGTTTAGTCTTGCCTGATTTTCATGTAAATAAAATCATATGGTGTATATCATATATGGCTTCTTTTTATCAATATTATATTTGTGAGATCCATCCATGTGGTTGCATATTGCTATAGTTCATTCATTTTCATTGCTGTAGAGCAGTGGTTCTCAAACTTGAGAGTATGTCAGAATCATCCAGACAGAAGGTTTGTGAAAAGAAAGATTTCTAGACCTCCAATCCACAGTTTCTGATTTAGTTGGCCTAGGATTTGCCTCAGGAATTGCACTTGCAACCATTCCCAGGTGATTCTGGTGCTACTGGTGGAGGAATCACACTTTGATGATCACTGCTATATAATATTCCCCTCTTTGAATATGCCATGATTTATTTATCCATTCTACTTTTAACGATCATTTGGGTTGTTTCCAGTTTGGGACAATTTTAGGTAATGATGTTATGAATAGTCTTGTACATGTTTCTTGGTGCCTATATGCACACATATCTACCAGAATTATACATACCTTTGCTGGGTCATAGGCCACAGATATTTTAAAATTAGTGGATAGAGGCAAATAGTTATACAAAGTTGTTGTACCAATACACATTCCCCTTAGCATTGTCTGAGAGTTTTGGTTAACCTACATTCTTTCCAACACTTGATATTAGACATTTTGGTAGGTCACCATTTTGTTGAATCACATTGTGGTTTTCATTTGCTTTTTCCTGATAGCTAAGGAAGTTGAGCAGCTTTTCACATATTTATTGATCATTTGATTTTTGCTTTTTGGAAGTACATGTTCATGCCCTTTTTTTGTAGATTTGTTGACATTCTTTGTCAGATAGATGTATTAAAAATATATTCTCTGATTTATCTTTTACCTTTCTTAATAATTTCCTGAATAATATTCTTAATTTTTTGTTATCAAATCTTATTTTTTCCTTTTCCTCTGAGTTTGGTTTGTTCTTTCTTTTCTAGTTCCTTTAGGTGTGACATTGGGTTGTTAATGTGTGATCTTTCTGTCTTTTTGATGTAGACATTTAAGGCTATGAATTTTTCCCTGAGGAATGTTTTTGCTGTGTCCCATAGATTTTGATAGCTAGTGTCCCTTCTATCATTCAGTTCACAGAATTTTTTGATTTCCATCTTAATTTCATTTTTGATTCAATAATCATTCCGCAGAAGGTTGTTTAATTTCCATGACTTTGTTTAGGTTTGAGTATTTCTCTTGTGATTTATTTCTATTTTTATTCCACTGTGGTCTGAGAAGGTACATGATATGATTTCAGTTTTTTTGAATTTGTTCAGACCTGTTCTGTGGCCTAAGATATCATCAATTTTGGAGAATGTCCCATGTGCTGCAGAGAAGAATGTGTATTCTGTAGTTTTTGGGTAGAATGTTATGTAAATGTCTGTTAGATCCATTTGATTTATAGTTTAATTTAAGTCCATTGTTTCCTTATTTATTTTCTGCTTTGATGATGTGTTGAGCTCTGACAGTGGAGTGTTGAGATCCCCGGCAAATACAATGGTGCTATGTATTTCTTTGCTTAGCTCTAATAAAATTTGCTTTATGTATCTGGGAGGTCCTGTGTTCAGCACATATATATATTTGGACTGTTATATTTCTTGTTAAATTGCTCCCTTTACCATTATATAATTACCCTCTTTGTCTTTCTTTACCTTTGTTGACTTAAAGCCAATTTTATCTGATATGAGAATGTCAACACCTGTTCTCTTTTGAGTTCCCTTTGCGTGGAATATTTCTTTCCATCCTTTCATGTTGAGTCTGTGTGCATCCTTGAGGTTTAGATGTTTTTCCTGGAGACATCAGATACTTGGTTGTGTTTTTTCACCCATTCAGTCAGCCTGACTTTTGAGAAGGGCAATTTGTTAACATTAATTGATAGCATTGATATGTGGGATGTTGGTCTGTTCATCCTGTTGGGTAGTCCCTTATTGCTTTGTTTTACCTCTTGTTCTGTTGTTTTATAAGAGTTGTGAGTATTAGGGGAAGAGGCTAAGTGATTTTACTCTGGTGGGTATCTGCTGTGCTTATTTGCATATAATGCTGTTTTGAGTATTTTGTGTAGGGCAGATCTGGTCCTGGCAAATTTCCTCAGTCTTTGCTTATCTGGAAAAGGCTTGATTTCTCCGTTAACTGTGAAACTTAGTTCTGCAGTATACAAACGTCTAGGCTGGTAGTTGTTCTGTTTAAATCAATTGAAGTATGGGGCCCCAATCCTTTCTGGCTTGTAAAGTTTCCACTGAGAAGTCTGCAGTTAGCCTGATAGGTTTTCTTTTTCAGGTTCTATGATGCTTTCATATTGTTGCTTGCAGAATTTTCTCCTTCATTTTGCCTTTGGCCAGGTTGATTACTATGCGTCTTGGAGATGACCTATTTGCTGTGAATCTTCCTGATGTCCTGTATGTCTGATGTATCTGTATGTCTGAATGTCTGATGATGCCTGGAAGTTTCCCTCAATAATTTTCTCAAATAGGTTTTCTATACTTTTGGCTCTTTCTTCTTCACTCTCAGAGACATCTGTAATTTGAATGCTAGTGCACTTCACATAGTCCCATATCTCTCAGTGATTTCTTGGATTTTTTTTTATACTCTTCTATGCCTCTTGGAATGACTGGGGTATCTTGAGAGCCTTGTATTCAACCTCAGGTTCTTTATTCTCCTTGCTTTAGTGTGTTGTTAAAGCTTTCAACTGCATTTTGAAATTCCCTGAATGACTGTTTCATTTCTTTGAATTCTATTATGTCCTTTCTTATGTTGTCTAGCTCTCTGTGACTTTTCCATTTTTTTCATTGATTTCCTGAAATATGTTTTTGGCTTCTTTTTGTTGGTTTTCAACTTTCTTTTCAATTCCAATCATCTTATTTGCCATCCATATTCTGAATTCCATTTCTGTCATTTTGGCAATTTCCTTGTGTGTGGAGTCCACTAACGTAGCTCCATTGTGTTCTCTTCAGGTGTCAAGCTATTTTGTTTTTTTCATGTTGCCAGGGTTATTTTGCATGTTTCTTCTTATCTGACTCCTCTTCTCTCGGCTCTGGGTTAATAGGTATGCAGGGCACCTCTTCTCCTTTGCTGGAGACTTTCTCAAACCAATTCCAGGAATATTGGCTGCTCAGGGCCTGGGGGTCATGAGTGAGTGTTGTACTTCAGGGAGGTTCTGCCAGCCCAGCATTAGTGGTGGGGACACAGTTGTGGGGTTTGGTGTCCAGGCACAACTCTGAAGTCTCAGGGGTTGAGTTGCAGGCCCAGGGTGAGCACTGGAGCTACAGGGACAGAGCCTCAGACTCAGGCACAGCAAGAGCTTCAGAGGTGGCGGGATTTTGGGGTTAGAGCCACCCGTATGGGGGGCTGTTCCACCAGCATGGGGACTGCTGATGCCCAGTCACACAGGCAGGGGTTTGTCTCAATGGACCAGGGTCCATGTAGGTAGGCTGGAGCTGCTGGTCAGCCAAGGATCTGCCCCCATACCTAGGACACACTGAGGCAGTCACCCCAGCCTTCCCAAGTGATGCCCGTGGTGTCTAGGGCAACTTTTATGTTTGGCTCCCACACTGGGGAAGGAGGCATTCTCTGCCCCCAGGGCAAGACACAGGGGATCATCTCTTCCCTCCCCACCCTGGCGGGGGTGATGCAAAGGCTACTGCTGGATGGCTGGGTCCTGAATGAACCTGGCTCCATTCACCAGAGTGATCAGGATGGTGTCAGTTGCAGAAGCCTGGTATTGGCAGGCACCAGATCTCTGCTGAACCTGCTCTCTGGTGGAATGTCTCTGCACAGACTTTGAGCAGCTCCACAATCAGCCCAGAGGTCTGCAGGGAAGGAGGGAGACCCCACACAGATGGAGCTGCCTGCAACTTTTGTTTCTCTTCTGGAAAGCAGTGTTCCTTTGGGTTGCTTCTACCTGCTGTCTTCACCTTTTCCAGCAGTGTGAATTGTATTGGGAATCCCAGCTTGATCTCTGAGCTGATGGGTGATGCTTGTGAGTAAGAATCAGGCACATCCTGTTTAATTGAGTTGGTAGATACTGTAATGAGCTATAGAGTTGTTCTCCCTGTCAGTGGTTGATGCTTGCAGGAAAGAGCCAACAGCAGATATGATCTTTTGTGCCTGTGATAAGCTCTAGTCCTTCAGGTGTAGCACTTGAATGCCCTAGGCTTTGGAAGGGGCCCTGTAGCTCCCAGGGGGTTCCTTGATTTCCGCCACAGCACAAGTGGGTGGAGAAGTCAGGCTGGACATGGTTAGACTGTACAAGCCTGGAAGGCTTTGCAAAGCCTTGGCAGAGCTCAGAGGTCATTTTCCTGGTTGCAAGGGGGAGCCACTGGGCGGAGGGTTGAGGCTGGCAGTCCAAACCAGGATGACTGATCATGAAGAAGGGGCCACAATTACCCAACTGGCTGTCGGGAGTGTGCTCCATTCCTCTTGTGTTACCCCTGCCCTCCAGTGTCTGGTGGCACATGGGCACACCTGAACATGCTGCACTTGGTTGCTATGGCACTGTAGTCTGGGATCTTCCTCACGGGGGGACTCTCCCTAGTCCAACAGCATGGCTTTGAGCCTGAACAGGGCTCCAAGGTCATTTTCCTAGCTGCTAGAGAAAGCCACTGGCAGAAGGGTCAAGGCAGGCTTTCCTGACTGGGAAGGTTGCTCACGAGGGAGGGGCCACAATTCCCTGACTGACTGTTGGGAGTGAACTCTGCTCCTCCTGTGTTACCCCTGCCCTCCGGTGTGTGGTTGCAAACAGGCATGCCTGAATATGCCACACTTGGTTGCTATAGTGCTGCAGGCAGGCTGGGACCTTCTCCCCACCCCCAGGACCCACTGTAGTCCAACAGCATGGCTTTCCTGTGGGGGGGCGGGTGGGCACTTCCCCAGATCTCCACATCTGGGACCCCACAGTATTCTCCCATCAGTTCCACCTATGTGGGCTCCCTTGCTTCCCAAGTCTGACTCCCAAACTTTCCTCCTGTGTCCCCCAGCAACCTGCCCAACTCCATAGGGCATGGGATCTGGCCTGTGTGTCTGACCATCTGGCATGCATCTTCAAGAAACACCAGTGGGCAGGAAGCTCCTAGATCAGGCACTCTGAGTCCACAGCAGGTCCTCAAGAAGAAAGGTGTGGGTCCCGCTCTCCGTGAAAACCTCAGACTAGAGGATGCCCCAGCTGGAAAGAGGCAGCTGCTTGCCAAATTCTTGGCTCAAACAGCCGTTCCAGTTGCAAAGGTATTTTCTAGACTGAGTTTTTAATTCCACCTCTGATATTTTATTTATTGGTGTCTGTGTTTTCCATGACCCTTTCCATCTCAGCCTAATGGTGGATACCTGGAAGTCACCTAAAAATAGGTGTGAGGGGGAAGAAAATTCCCTTACTTTAATTTTTGCAGGATCCCATCATCGGGAAGAGAACTCTTAAATGGAGCCTCCTGAAAACTACTTGGGGCCAAAATTTTCTCTCCTACTAATGCTGTCTTATTGATTATCACTGTTTCCTTTTGGAATATTAAAAATAGATGTTTTTTTTCAACTCTGCAAGTTATAGGAACCTTAGTAAAATTAGATTATAAGCCACAAGCATAGCATACCTTCTTTTGGCTATCTCAGGATTGCACAGTCACTCTTTTAAGACAACTTAGTAGCTAAAAGCAGCACAAAGTAAAAGATGCAGCAATATTATAAATTTTTAAAACCATTTCCTCTAACACTGCAGGCTCAGTCAGCAGCATGTGGTCCGACTTCCAAGATATCATAGATGACTGTTTTACCTTTAACAAAAGTCCACCAGCTTTCTGGTATATATAAAAAAAAAATCTGTCCTTGCCACCTGCTGCCTAACCATTTCCATATTTCCAAGATATTAGGAGGCAATGAATTTTCTCTGCCACATGCAGGGAAAATAATTATAACTATAATCAATATCCCCAGTGATATTAGAGAAGATATCACAACCATGAAATAAGATGCTATTAAAAACATTTAGAGACTAGAGAAATATTGGAAAGTAAAAAAAAGTCATAAATGGAATACTCTATAAGAACAAAGACTGAAAAATGTTGAAAATAGGGCAGCAAATAAAATTCAAGGACTTCCTGTATCTGAATGAACTGAAAGCATAATTAGAAAATAGGTGGACAACATATGGTTGAATTAGTGCTAATAACAGAGAATTCAACAGCAAAAAAATTATCAAGTCCAAGAAAAACACAAAGTTGCAGAGGAAATTTAAAGTATAATAGTATACTACCTGGCTCACCATTAATTGCATTCACATAATGAAAACAGTAAACACAGTATACCTACAATGGGAAAATGAAGGGATGGAAGGGTGCATGTGTGTGGAATGTGTATAAAGGTCTATGTGAAATAGAGCAAAATCCTCATCTTCCATACAGAGAAGTCAATAGATCCCTAAAACTGAATCATCAACACATAGCAATGTAAGCATTTAGTTCAGAATCAACGAGCCAAGTATTAAAGATAAAGGCATAAGAATTGAATATGGTTGCCGCTGGAGAGGAAGAAATGTGGGCAGAGGATTGCTGTTTTCACAACAAGTTTTGAGGAGCTTCTTATTTTTTTTCAACCATGTGACCAAATGCAACGATAACAAAAATATATATAACCCTGCCAGGATACCACACATAAGTGTAATTCCAGATTAAACAGAAGCACTAGAACTTGTCATTCCTTCCTTTTAATGCCTATCAATCATAGACTACTATGGAGATGGCCTTTTGGAATTTTTTTCTTAACGTCTTTTTTGAGTCCCCTCACCTAACTTTAAATGGCAAGATAGAATCTTGGCAAATGAAATGAAAAGGATGGATTAAAGCAGGCACGGTGACCTTCAGAGAGGAAATAATAAGCAAGGAGAACAGAATAAACATTTCAAGGGCATTCTGAATATAAAAGCTTCTAACAGTGTAGCGTTGCATGTTCAGCTGAAAAATAACAGCAGCAGAATGTACATCAGTTTGGTTTGTGTAACTATCAGAGACCGAATGTTTCCAAATGAAGTTTCTAGGGTAACACCAAAATGATCTGAAGAAAGGATTATCATAAAGCTATGAACCATCTTCATAAGTGTACTGGTTTCGTGCAACAGAGTCCTATAGTCCTAACCAAACATGAATATAGCTACAACCATCAGTTAATTCATATTATGTATGACATTATTTGTCACAAAGTGGTTTAATATTATATTTGAAACTAAGTAGGAAAAAACAGCCTCAATTGCTTTCAGGTGCTCTATTTGCCTATCCTCCTCCAACCTAACCTCTAGAGTTATACAGTATTTTAAAAAACATTTTAAATAAAATGATAATCATTAGATACCCAGTAGGCGAAGGTGCTTAATAAATATTGGACAAAGATGAAAAAACAGACCTAGGAAAATAGTGTAAATTTGACCAAAAATTAAATTGGTAGTGCTTTTAAAAATACCAAATATATTTTAAGATTGGGTTGATAACAGGAATAATAAGGGAATATTTGAGAATGATATAATCATACTGAAAATGACAATGGTTTGGGATTATGTTGATACATAGAGTTGTTTGTTCAAATAATATTAAAAATATCATCAAACTATTCAAACATTCTGCTTCAATGATTACAGCTGCAGTAGTCTCCCCTTATCAATGGGGGATATATTCCAAGACCCACAGTGGATGCCTGAAACCGAGGATAGTACTGAACCCCTATGTATACTATGTTTTTTTCTATACATACACACTTATGATAAAGTTTAACTTATAAATTAGGCACAGTAAGAGATTAATAATGATAACTAATAATGACATACAACAATTGTAACAATGTGCCAGCATCACTCTTCTTGCACTTTGGGGCCATTATTAAATCAAATAAGAGTTACTTGAATACAAGCACTGTGATACCATGACAGTCCCTCTGATCACTGAGACAGCCGTAAGTGACTGACAGGTGGCTAGCATAGACAGCATGGATATGCTGGACAAAGGCATGATTCACATCCCAGGAGAGATGGAGTGGATGGCACAAGATTCCAACATGCTACTCAGAATGGTGTGAAATTTAAAACTTATGAACAATTTGTTTCTGGAATTTTCCATTTAATATTTTCTGATCATGGTTGATCATGGGTAACTGAAACTGCAGGAAGAGAAACTGCATATAAGGGGGGACTATTGTATACAAAATCACATGTGTCTACACAAGATGGAAAAAATGGAGTTCTATAGAGTTTAATGTTCAGTGAGATTTATTTTCCGTAAAAGTGTTTAAGTTCATAAGAACTCCACTAAATCCTTTCATGCCAAACACCCAGGAGTTAGCTTTGATTCACCCCTGTCAACATCTCACACTCTAAATCCAATACTTTTACAAGTTCTGTAGACTTTACATTCCAAACATATACCAAGTTTGTCCACTTAATCTCTATCTCTGCTACCATCATGATCTAAGCCATCTTTATCTGGAGCACTAACATATTCGTCTCCCAGCTTCTACTTTTGACCATCCACAATCCAAGTGTCAGCCAGAATGCCTGTTTAAAACACAAACCAGACAAAAGCTCTCCAAAGGCTGCCCACTGCATCTAGAATAAACTTCACTTTGACCTATAAATCCCTCCCTGATATGGCCCCTGGCTCTTTGACCCCTCTATGCTCTGGTACACTGGCCTTCTTTCTGTTTCTCTAACAATTGAGGCTCACACCTGCTTCTGTGCCTTTGTACTTTCTGATCCTCTGCCTGAAATTCCTCCTCTGATTTTTTGCATAGCTAATTCCTTCTTGGCATTTGAGTCTCAGAACAAAGTTCTCTCCTTTAAGAGAGACCTTCCCTGACCACTCAACACAGTTAAATTCTCCATCATATCACACAGTTCCATGTTCTTCATAGCACTTGTCACTACCTGATATTTTCTTATGAGTTTATTTTTTGGCTACCCCCTACTAGAATATAAACTCCATGAGATTAAAGATTTGTCTATCTCAAGGGCTGGGTGCGGTGGCTCATGCCTGTAATCCTAGCCCTCTGGGAGGCCGAGGTGGGCGGATTGCTCAAGGTCAGGAGTTCGAAAGATTTGTCTATCTCATTCATTGCCATATCTGCAGTATCTAGAATACTATCTGGAACATATCTGATTTGCAATAAATATTTTTATTATTTTTTATTTCAAAATATTACGTGGGTATCAATGTTTCAGGTTATAAGCATTGTTTTTGTAATGCTTGAGTCCTGATTATGGGTGTGCCTGTCACCCAAATAGTGTTCATAGTACCCATTAGGTTGATTTATTCCCCTCCCCTTCTCCCTCATACCCCCTGGTTGCTTTCCACTGATTTTGCTTCCCTCTGTGCACATGTGTGCTCATCAGTTACTTCCAGTTTAATAGTGAGTACATGTGGTGCTTGTTTTTCCATTCTTGTGATACTTCACTTAGGAGAATGTCTCCAGTTCCGTCCAGATTGTTGCAAAATGTATTAATTCATCTTTTCTGTGGCTGAGTAGTACTCCCTATTGTGCATATACCACATTTTATTGAACCACTGAAATTGATGGGCACTTGAGTTGATTCCACATCTTTGCAACTGTGAATTGTGCTGCAGTAAACATTCAAGTGTAGGTGTCTTTTTGATAAAATTAGTTGGTTTTTTTTTTGGTCTTTTTTTTGTATACAATTACTTCCTTTCCTTTGGGTTAATACCCAGTAGTGGGATTGCTGGATCAAATGGTAGGTCTACTTTTATTTCTCTGAGGAATCTCCATACTGTTTTCCATAGAGATTGTACTAATTTGCAGTGCCACCAACAGTGTATAAGCATTCCTTTCTCTCTGCATCCACACCAGCATCTATTGTTTTTGGACTTTTTAATAAATGCCATTCTGAGGAAAGTTGATATCTCATTGTGGTTTTAATTTGCATTTCCCTAATGATTAGTGATGTTGAGCATTTTTTCACGTTTATTGGCCTTAGTCTTTCTTCTTTTGAGAAGCTTCTGTTCATGTCTTTTGCCCACTTTTTAATAGGGTTGTTTTTTCTTGCTGATTTTCTTGAATTCTTTGTAAATTCTGGTTATTAGCCCTTTATTTTATGTGTAGATTGCACATATTTTCTCCCATTTTGTAGGTTGTGTATTTGCTCTGTTGATTGTTTCCTTAGCTGTGCAGAAGCTTTTTAGTTTAATCAATATTTTTGAATGAATGAAAGAAAAAGGGGATGAAAACAAATTTGTAGCTTAACATTTTAAGATGTTCAATTGTAAAGATTTTTGGTCTAAGCGCACAGTAAAGCTTTCTCTCTACAGGTGGTTCATAATAAGGAACAATCTGAATATATAGAAACCAGAGCATATATGTCTGTCCTATTTCTCCCTGTCTCAGAAATATTAGAAACCACTTGGCTCTAACCTCTCATGTTTCAAGAGTAAACTAGGATTGAATGACTTATTTAAGACCACATGGTTAGCATGTGGCAGAAATGGGACTAGAACTCACCTCTTCTCAATTCCAGTACGCTGTTCTTTCTACATCTCTTTTTATATTATTAAAGATCAATTTTGTGGACATTATCAAGTACAGTTCTATTATTTCATAATAGAGCTTAAAAGGCAGGTCAACTAGTTAGTGAGGAGACATGAGGGATTAAAGAAAGAAGTTTTACTTACGAGTACGTGGTATCCTATGGGTGAGTACTTGAAATTGTAAAACAAAGATAAATTACACATGTACAATCCTCAGGAAACAGTAATACTTAGCCAAAGCTGAATGAAAACATCTAGAAATTAAAGATGTATTGCAATACAGCTGCAAAAAGTAATTTGTAACATTGCAAAATGTCACGGATGATGATTAAATTTGAACATATTAGACTTTCAATTCACAGAAAGATTGTGTATAGTAAATCAGTTTCTACTTCAAGTAATAGAAATTTAAAGAAATAGTTTTCAAATATTGGGTCATGGTTTTATTTTAGGCATGAGCCTAGAGTTCTAGTAAACTGAGTATTTTTTTTTTTTTACTTAGGTAGGATCAGAATACCAAATAATCAACTTAACCTGAATATCTGTAGAATGAATAATATTTTAAAAGATTTCCAAATCACATCATGTTTTCAAATTTATATTTCAATAATGTTAATCATATGAACACTAAAATTTACAATTAGTGGTTATAACTGCCTCCAGATCATATACATTACAAAACGAGAGACTGTGATCCTTATATCCTCCAGCACATTCTTTTGGGTATAAAATGGATGAGACTGAGACAAAGGAGTCACAAGCTATCAGAATGTGACATGCATGCATTTGCAAATGAAGCAAAAGTATTAGGTGACTAATGCAGAGCTAGGCCACGCAGGGAGCATGAAAGCCAGACAATAGATTATCCCTATCCTCAAAAAATTTACAATCTTGTTGGTGAGAAAAAATTTACACTAAAACCACAATTATATTGTACACACATATATACAGAGGGTAAAATTACAGAAACGAATAAGCTTTAAAAGAAAAGTAAGTCTTCCCTGGTAAATATCAACTTGTACGATTAGGTATTTTGAATAGGGTTTCTCAGCTTACACAGCTCACTTTTTGGAGTGCTCTCAGCTTTGATTCTATGACACCTCCAAGATTCCAGGGGAGTGCTGAACCATATGACAAAAGTCTTCAGGTGGACCTGAAAGCAATCTTTCAAGAAATCTTTTTAGGTAAGCAAAAACATTTTGTTTTGTTTGTTTTTATTTTTTATTACTGAAACATCAATTTTATTTTCCAAGGGACACTTCCTTTTGAATGCAAACATTAACTATTTCTTAAACACTGTATTCAAATGTTAACCACTATTTCTCTCTGAATGTTAATTTGCAAAAACAAAAACGAATGATTTATACTTGGCTCTTGATTTAGAATCAATATGGAGTATTGACATGTTTCCCTCTTTGGACCAGGTTTTTTTTATTAAAGTATCTTCTCTTTGGTTGTGAAATACATCATAAACACAGAAAACAATAAAAAATACATATATATAGTTCAAATAATAACTATGAACTAAATGCCCATGTAACTATCACTCAGGTTAAGAAGTATGATCCTGGGTATTTTTAATGCATTATTATAGAAGGAAGAGAGCAGTGCACTATGAGAGAATCTAAATTTCTCTGTTCCCTGATCAAAAATGAAAATTTTCCCTCCTTGTTTCTCTTTTGACTCCTTAGTCCCAAATTTGGAAAAGATCCTAAAATAAGCACCAACATTTCACTTCCTAACTCCTGAACTCAAATTATATTTTTTACGTAACAGTTCATGATCCTCCCTGATGATGAATTTAAGGGGAAGAAAGAACATATAATTAATGGAGAATAAAATATTTTAAACCTGTGCTGCTGATACTTTTATAATTATGATTTATTGTCCTGTATGCTTGCCTTTTTAAATAAGCCTCATGTGTAAAATTTTGACAAGGAGGAGTGATTAACAAGCCTAAACAAAAATAGTTTCTAACATGACTCCCACTGCAGTAGCCCTAAATACTGAAGAGTGCATTGAATGACTGATATTTCACTTTTTGCAAAAAATAATACACTGTCTTACAGGCTTATTGTCTTATGTAGTATTTTTGCATTTAGATCAAATCCTTCATTCAACAAGTAGTTACTGAGTTCAGTGCAGGACTAGACACCACGAAGGGGTAAACAAAAGCAGAAAAATACAATCCCTCCCCTCAGGAGGGCTTATAAAACACTTGGAAAGATAAAGTATTTACTCATAAGGCAACTGAAAAGTACTTAAAATTCATAGACAATCTTCTGATAGTAAAGCCCAGACTTAATAAAGAAACTTAAAATGATTGTATTTCAAAGAGGTTTGTAAGACAATTGTTTCAAACTTAGAACACATTTTACTATCAGGCACATTATGAATCAGAGCTTAATTGGATTTATAGATTTGCCAAAAGAAACACATTAAATTCACAATAAATGGAAATTCTGGGGTCTGTATATTTACTATGAAAATATAGTAGAAAGCAAAAGTGTTTAATACAATTAGATAAAAATTGGAAAATAAAAATGATTATGAAATAGGCTTATAAAATATATTGACATATTTTGAATACCGAAGCTTGAGAAAGAGCATGTTTACTTAAAGCAGATAGATGAAGACTTCTGTGGAGATTCTGAAGGGGATCTCTTTCAAGAGCACTTGTGATCCTTGAGGTACCTCTATTTTAACTTCAAAACATATATTTTTTCATTTTCATTCACTCATTCAACAAGTATTTATTGAGGATCTCTACTATGTGTCAGGCACTGTTCTAGGCATCGGGAATACACGGTGAGCATGTATGGAGAATATATGGGAATACAGGAAGGTTATATTCTACCAGGAGAATGGGAGAGAAAACAATGGTGTGAAGAACTGACAAGTGCTTTTCCTTGATGGAGGTTTGTCATTACCATTACTCTATGACCAGTATTAATTTTATATTTATATTTATCACCCTACATGATCAGAGTTGGAAATTCTATTTTTTTACAAAATGGAACTAAAGAGGGGAGGGGAAATATAGGGATACAGATATTTCCTGAGGTTTCTGACAACAACCACAAGATGGGAAAGGAATACATATGAAAAAAAGATTTACTGACTTACGATAGATAAGAAAAATAATTAGCATGATTCCTTTGAAGGGGAAGAGATGTTAAGACAGATGGAAGTCACCAAGCCTTGCCACCAGTCATGCATGGAGAGCTTGGGCACTGTAAGATGTGATTTGGAGGAGGAGGTTGTCTGCAATGACATTTTAGACCTGTCTTGAACATTTCCTTTTTCCTCTTTCCCTTTTCATTCCCTTCTCCTGGATTCTGGCCCTCCCCTATCCCTTCCTTCCTCCCTTCCTTCCTTAAGCAAACATGTATTGGTTATTGCCAGGCATTATAAGACGCTTTAGGGATACAAAGATGAATATAACATAGTCCTGGTCCTCAAAGAATATATAATCTAGAACAGTGTTCCCAACTCAGGGATTCATTATATCCAGGCATGGTAATTTTAACTATTTACAGCCTGTGGGGCATAAGCCAACCAATCAGAATGTATGCCAGTCAAGATTCAAGTGTGGGGTCCTGAAGCCCCTTGCTATGCCAATAGCTAACCTTATAGTTGTTAGAGTGGAGAGGTAGGGTAGCAAGAGGACTTTGGGGGGGGTGCAGTTTTAGAGCTGTAGGTACTTACTAAGTGTTAGAAAAGTATTCGTATTCGTCATTTTAACAATGACTGTCATTTAACAATGATATGACTGTATCGATAAATACCAACTAAATCCTTAGCTCTACTTATATCCAATGCTTTAAAAGATTAGGCAGTGGGATTATGTGAGTGAGGGAAGTTTTCCCGAGTTTTGATCTTAGTCTTGAGAGAAATGATTGCATTAATTGGTGATGAAGAAGAAGGAAACTGCCTAAGTAAAGGTGTAAATGGATAAATCATATACAAAATGCCATAAAGAAACCAACCTAAGTGGAGGTGTGGGTACCAACGTATTGTAATAGAATGGGAGGTGAATTTGGAAGAACGGGTTTTATGCAGCAAGAGAATGAAAAGAAGTTGGTTGTGGTGTTAAGTTGGGAAGAGGGAAACTTATATACTAGTTAGGAGCTTAATTCTGATATATCAGAAAAAGGGGAGGGGGCCTCTGTACATTCTTGAGTACGGAATGATATGATGACAGTGACATAGGAAGGCAAATATTCTGCTGGCTATATGAAGAAGAGACTAAAGAAGGCAGAGCCAGTTTAAGAGGCTACTTCAGCAATCCTGGTAGAGTTAATTATGACATGGACCAGGATGGTGACTATGACAGTGAAAGGAAGTGTTCAATTTGACAAATATTGCAAGACCATGTAAGGAGTGGAAAAAGAGGTATCAACAATAAAAATAATATGCATTATCCTTAATACAATAGCTGCTTTTCTAAACATCCAAAGGAAAATGCAAGTCTGTAATACTAGCTTCTTTAAAATAGTAAATTTTTAATGCAATAATCGTATTTAATTTACAAACTAAAGATCCTAACATTTGAAGGCACTATGAATTTTTTGATAATCTTTTGACACTAAGAACAATGCTGCTACGCGATACTAACAAGGAACAGCATCAAGCTAAATTTGCTGTTGTTCAGTTATATCAGCATAGAGAATGTATATTGAAATTTATGTGAAACCTACCAGATTTCATTGTTCTGATGTTTGGCTTACTTCCTAAGAGTTATTTCCATATGAAACTTTTATCGTTTGAAAATGGGAAAAAATGCTTGATTTTTAACTAAGTTAATTTTCAGTTGACTCTAAAGATAACAAGGAGGCTTTAGGAGCCTAATTAAACTACTATTTGCTCTAATTACTTTAGCTGCAGACTGCTAGGAAACAAAGGCAGCAAACAGCCCTGTTCTGTGTGCAGCAGCCAGGCATTTGATGGTTGTTTTCTCCAGCAGAGGTTTTGAGTAGCACAGAAGCAGCTGAGAAGCAAAGCCATCACCTACAAACAGTGGCTTGCAGCCACAAATCACAGGGCAGTACTTATTCCTGCATAGTGTAGAAATCATCTTTCATTGTACATGATTTTATGTATGTCAAGACACAGAAAGCAATCATCATCACTAACATCATTTTTTAATATCAAGGTTAGCACCACATTTTTATCAACATAATTGGACATTAGCTCACAAAGATTATAGAGTTAATACTCAAAGAATAATGTATACATTGGGCAAGAATAATAATTTTTTATACCGGTTACTTTTCCTATTAGGTTTTATTCTCCCAAATAATGTCATCTGTATTTAATGCAACAGTTTAATTTTTAAGCTAAGTGAATCCACACTTCATATATCCATTTTGATTTTTGTACAAGTTGAGTTTAGAATACTGATGATCATATGTGTAAGGAAAGAAGCAGATGAATTTTTATTAACACTGACTAGTCAATTATGTAAAATAATTGCTTTCGTAAAAGAGGATTCACCTGAAATTCCTTATAAAGGCAAACCCCATTAAAGGTACATTTCCTAATTAGATGGAATCTGTTTTAAAGGTACTTTGCCTCTTTATTCATTTGCCTTAGTTTATACATGTAAAATACCCGCTGCAATGCTTGTGTTTTTTTTTTTCTCAGCTAAACTGACAAACTAAAATAAGAAATACTGTAGGTATTACTATTTCTTATCTGTTGTTTTACAAATCTGTGTTTCCAATTCTTGACTCAGAGTCCAAACTTTACAGATGCTACAACTGACTATGCAAAGCAACTTTAGCCTTCTGGGGTAACCTGTCCTAAAAATAAAAACAAAAAAAATTAAGAGACAGGAATCTATAACCGAAGAAGAGTAAAGCATTAAAACAACCATCTGATGAGTTAAGGCCAAATACAAAGTCTCTACTTTTTGCCTAAAGCATTTAGGTGTCCGTTTTATTTTGCCTATGTGGATATGACCTGAACTAAATGACTATTCAATATCATTAAATTGTCCAGGAAGATGACAATTTAGATATATGTCAGACAAGCCGCAGCATCTGGTACAATTCAGTAAAGACGATCTCCTCCAGAGAGCTTCAGTGCTGGAACTTTAGGACTGAGGAGATTTGGTTGACCTATAGGAAGAAAATAACGTTTTTCTAGTCAGATATTCCTCCTGTTAACAGTACTCACACTTGCCAGCTCCCCTCCCATTGTAGGAAATGTACAAAGTGAAACCCTCTATGAAACATCTCAGTCTATCTCTAATTCCACGTTGCTGGAGCCAAATAATATACCTTGGGTACAAGGTGATCAGCACTGTTAATCTTTCACTGTAATTGTTTAAAAATTATTTTCACATTTCTTTTTTAACACATTGATTAGTTCTAGGTATTTCCCCCCTAGAATAGAAAATGTCTTATAAAGTATTAAGAGTGATATATATAAATTTAACTTATTTAGATGCTCTCTTATAGTTTGTTGACATGAGAATAAACTTAGTTCTTCCTTTAAAAGAGCATATAAGCTTAAATATATGAGATTTTTTAAAAGGTTAGAAGTGAACACGGTAACATTTGTGTTTATCAACAGCTCCCTTTTAAACTGCGTTACAAGCTGCACTGTGCCAAATCCACACATCGTTCAAAATAGAGGAGAATTAGGTTTAAATGTGATGTTTTATATCAATAGACTAGGAAATAAACTTGCAACAAATATGACAAAGTTTTAGTATATTTATTATGTAAACAAGTTACACAATAAAAAAATACTAAGAATACAACAGATAAGGCAAAGGACATAAAAAACACTTTATAGAAGATAATGCACTGTCAGTAAATATATGTTTTATCTCACTAGTAAACAAAAATGCAAATTAAAAGGACAGTGGAATACCATTTCACCCACCTTATCAGTGATCTTTTAAAAAATAAGAATGTCCAGTGTTGGCAATCAGTGTGGTAACAGGGTAAACTGATAAAATATTTTTGAAAAATAATGTATCAAATATTCATACCTTTTAACCTACTAATTCCAGTTCTTGGTTTCCACCCTAAGGGAATAATCTAAATATTTTTTTAAAAGATATTCATTGCAGCATTATTTGTAATATTGAAAAAATTGAAAACAATCTAAATACCCCAAAGCATAGGGAAGATTAAGTACATTGATATACATTAGCTGTGTGGAATATTATGCTGCATTTTAAATGATGTGTAGACTGATCCATAATAATATGGGGAAATGTTATCATGTAATGCTAAGTAACAAGAACAGGATGCAAAATTACACATATTGTAAGCCCACTGCTCTATGTAAAAACTCAACATGCACAGAAAAAAAAGGACATGAGGATTTTTAAATCTCTTCTATTTTCTAAATTTCATTTAATATGCATTTTAATGTTTTCAATATATTTTAAAACATGTTATTACTTGAAGCACTTTGTTTTCATATTTCTATCTAAAGCAAAACCTTGTGCTTGTAAAGAGTTATAAAATATCATAATGCCCACCATAAAAATCCCAAATGAGAATATTTATTATCTTTGGTTATAAGTGTAGTGAATCTTGTACATATGTGACTAGGCAGCTGAAACAAGTAGGTAGCAGTCGGACTCAGGGCTCTTGGAGCATCCGCTCATTCTGCCTCCAGTTACTTTCAGAAACCACGGCTGCTCCCAGCACCCGTGGATATACTGCGCTTACAAACCAGTGGCAGCAGAGGGAATGTTAATGATTGTTTGTAATATTTTAGGGGCCACCAAACCAATTTCCCCCCAAATCGGAGCATCAAAAAGGAGCCAGTTATTCAAATATATTTATTCTAACAAAGAGCAAATTCTTAAGAGGGCATAGATGGGGTCTATTTTTATAATGTAGACATTGCCTAGTTTACTGTTAGATTTTATAAATAATACTATTTGTAGTATCAATCCTAGGGCAAGGGTGAACTGGAATTCCATTTTTTTAGAGAGAAATACCCTATGTCTCCTCTTCCCCTCACCCCCAAAATCCTTCTTTGCAAATGTGGTCGCTCCGATCATCTCCACCCTTAAGAGTCTGAAATCCTAGTCAAAGACAAATTGAGAGAGAAAGAGAATGAGAGAGAGAGAGGGAGAGTTAGTTCAGGGAGGTTGCACTTACACTCCAGCAGTTTTTCCAAAAACAAGGGAGGCAGTAGGTCTGAAATGCAGAACTTGTAGACTGAAATGCAGCAAAGATCTTCTTTTTTTGACGCGAGGATGTGAAATATATTCTAGGCTATGTATTCGGTATGTTCCTTTGTTCTAGGTATGAGTTTTTATTTTTCTAAAGTTTTTCAGTCTCGCTCAGAGAAAGAGAACCTTAATATTTTGAGATTCCTTTAAAGGCACCTTTCAAAGCATCTTCCACAGGAAAATATCACACCAGCTCAACACTGGTGTAGTTCAGTAAGACTCGAGCCTTATTTTTTTTCAACATGGTTGTATACTGTACAGGCCCCCAAATTTGTGCCTTCATAGCCATCATAAATAGCCAGGAACAACATCTTTAGCGAACCTGTGTCTCATGGGCTAGAAATGCGCTCTGGTTAAAAATTGTGTTCATTTTGAAGGTATTGCTGTTATTCGTGTGCTTTAGAGTCGAGGGCTTTTGTCAGGGGTGGCGCGGGTTCGGGAGTGCCTGCGGCGCGGTGGGAGGCAGGTCTGAAGGCCCAGGTCGTTAACACGTCGTCTGGGGGTGCAGACTCTCTCTCCCAAGAAGCTTGGGCCCGCGGTGCGCGGCGGAAGGGAGTGGACCGGACTGTGACAGGAATAGAGAATTTATGTGAGCGACAGGGAGTAAGGGGGCGCCCGACTCGGTTCCCGGGTCGCCAAGGCTCTGGGATTTGCATGAGTTTATCACCTCCATTAACAGCTACTTGCGGAGGGTTGTTTACCGCCTGAGCGCACGACGAGCAGGCAGCAAAGCCACTGCAGGACCCCAGCCACGCCCCCTCGCCCCTCGCTCCCCTCCCTGCAGCCAAACTAATGAATTCGGGGCCGTCTTCCTGCCGGACCCGCCCATTGGCTCCAAACCCAACCAATCAAAGCCTTGCAACAGTTTCACCTGGCTCCCGCTTCCCAAATAAACAAACAAATCGTCCCGAGACCCTGCCGGCTCTGCTCTCTGGCGCCGCGAAGGCCGTTTGTGTACTGCCCCTTCACACCATTTATTGCCCCCTCTAAGCAATCCATCCCCGACTGTGGCGCCCCTGCGCGACCCCCAGAGCTGGTGGGTCTCTCCTCCCCCTCTCCCCGCCTTCTCCCGCCCCCTCGTGCCTTCTCGGACTTCTCATTTAGGATCAGCGTGGCCAGAGAGCCCCGCCTCCTCCCGTGGCCCGCAGGCCCGGAGATTCACTGAGAGGGTCCCAGCCGTGCTGGAGGTGGCTCCGCCTCCCGAGCCCGCCACCCCCTCCCTTGCACACCTCTACTGGTGGCCGCTTGCGCCCCTCCAATGCGCTGGTAGCAAAATCCGCAGCGGCCGCCGCGTGAGGCGGCGATCACGTGTTGTTTTGCCCGCCGCCGCGCGCTCTGAGTGGAGTGGGCGGGGGCGCAAGCTGAGGCGGGAGGGGGCTGGGGCGGGCGGACGCACGGGGATAGACGGCCTCTTCCCTCAGCCCTCCCTTCCCCGCCTCCCCTCCCTCCCTCCCGCTCACCTTAAAACCATCGCGCATCACCATGGCGAGTTGCTCTTTCGCTCGCGACCAAGCCACCAGAAGACTGAGAGGTGCAGCAGCGGCAGCAGCGGCGGCTCTAACAGCGGCGGCGACCACCCCGCTTCTTTCTTCGGGAACCCCAACCGCACTCATTGGGACCGGGTCGTCTTGTCCGGGAGCCATGTGGCTCTCCACAGCCACTGGCTCCCGGTCAGACTCTGAGTCTGAAGAGGAGGACCTCCCCGTCGGGGCCGAAGTCTGCAAACGCGGCTACCTGCGGAAGCAGAAGCATGGGCACAGGCGCTACTTCGTGCTCAAACTCGAGACCGCTGACGCCCCGGCTCGGCTGGAATACTATGAAAATGCCAGGAAGTTCCGCCACAGTGTCCGCGCCGCGGCGGCTGCAGCTGCGGCGGCCGCCTCAGGCGCGGCGGTCCCCGCGCCGATTCCACCGCGGCGCGTGATCACCCTATACCAGTGCTTCTCCGTGAGCCAGCGAGCAGATGCAAGGTACCGGTATCTCATTGCCCTTTTCACCCAGGACGAGTACTTCGCAATGGTGGCCGAGAACGAGTCGGAGCAGGAAAGCTGGTACTTGCTGCTCAGCCGCCTCATCCTCGAGAGCAAGCGCCGCCGCTGCGGCACGCTGGGCGCGCAGCCGGACGGAGAGCCGGCCGCGCTGGCGGCGGCAGCGGCGGTGGAGCCACCCTTCTATAAAGATGTGTGGCAGGTAATAGTCAAACCCAGGGGGCTGGGGCACAGAAAAGAGCTGAGCGGCGTGTTCCGGCTGTGTCTAACCGACGAGGAGGTAGTGTTTGTGAGGCTGAACACCGAAGTGGCCAGTGTAGTCGTCCAGCTCCTGAGCATCCGTCGCTGCGGGCACTCGGAGCAGTATTTCTTCTTGGAAGTCGGCAGGTCCACCGTTATCGGTCCGGGGGAGCTCTGGATGCAGGTCGATGACTGTGTGGTGGCCCAAAACATGCACGAGCTGTTTTTGGAGAAGATGAGAGCCTTGTGTGCCGACGAATACAGAGCCCGCTGCCGCAGCTACAGCATCAGCATCGGCGCCCACCTGTTAACCCTGCTGTCCACTAGGAGGCACCTGGGCTTGCTGCCGCTCGAGCCCGGCGGCTGGTTCAGAAGGTCCCGCTTTGAGCAGTTTTACCACTTCAGAGCCCTCGGTGACGGGGAAGACGAGATGCTTTTCTCCAGACGCTTCGTAACTCGCGGAGAGCCTGGGTCCCCCTCCAGGCGAAGAAGACCTCACCTGCCCAGAGGACGCAGGTCCAGGAGAGCGATTTCAGTGCCAGCCAGCATTTTTCGCCGCTTTTCACCCAGCCCGGTACGTGCCCCAAACCCTGCAGAAGCCCCTAACGACGGAGCTGGCCAGTCTTCTGAAGCATCTGGCTCTGGCAACTCTGGGGAGGAAGGCAATCCTCAGGGCAAAGAGGGTCAGGAAGGAAGTGCAGGTGACTACATGCCTATGAACAATTGGGGCTCAGGCAATGGCCGGGGCTCAGGAGGTGGCCAGGGTTCAAGTGGGCAAGGCTCCAGTAGCCAGAGCTCAGGAGGAAACCAATGCTCAGGCGGCGGGCAAGGATCCAGAGGTGGCCAGGGCTCAAGTGGCAGCCAGGGTTCAAGTGGCCAGGGCTCAGGAGGCCAGGGTGCAGGAGGAAACCAGTGCTCAGGAAATGGCCAGGGCACTGCAGGTGGCTCAGGTGGTGGCCAGGGAGCTGGAGGTGGGCATGGCTCAGGCAGTGGCCAAGGACCTGGAGATGGACATGGCTCAGGCAGTGGCAAGAAGTCTGGCGGGGGCAAGGGCTCAGGAAGTGGGAAAGGCGCGGAAGCTGATGGTGAACGTGGAAAATCTCTGAAGAAAAGATCCTACTTTGGCAAATTAACTCAAAGCAAGCAACAGCAAATGTCAGGACCTCCACCACCCCCGCCTCCACCCCCGCCAGCTGGAGCAACTGGTGGAAAAGGGAAGTCTGGAGGAAGATTCCGACTTTATTTTTGTGCTGACAGAGGAGCCACGAAAGAACGAAAAGAAGCCAAAGAAGTAAAACACGCAGAGATCCCAGAAGGTGCAGCTCGGGTGCCCTACAGAGCCAGAGCTTTTGATGAAGATGAAGATGACCCATATGTGCCAATGAGGCCAGGGGTGGCTGCCCCTCTTGCAAGCTCCAGTGATTATATGCCAATGGCTCCTCAAAATGTCTCTGCTACAAAACGCCATTCTCGATCACCTTTTGAAGATTCAAGAGGGTATATGATGATGTTTCCCAGAGTAAGTCCACCACCTGTTCCAAGTCCTCCAAAAACACCCGATCCTAATAAAGAGGATGACTCAAAGGACAATGACAGTGACAGTGACTATATGTTTATGGCTCCTGGAGCAGGTGCAATTCCAAAAAACCCCAAGAATGCTCAGGGGGGCTCTTCCTCCAAAAGTTGGAGCTCCTACTTCTCTCTGCCAAATCCTTTTCGGAGCTCCCCTTTGGGACAGAGTGACCACAGTGAGTATGTACCAATGTTACCTGGAAAGTTTCTGGGGAGGGGCCTAGAAAAAGAAGTCTCACCTAACTGGGGCCCCAAACATGCAGCTTCAAAGCCATCGGTTGAGGGGTTATTCTCAAAGCCTGGAGATAGGGGAGCACCCTCAAAGCCTTTGGATGATGGGCTCCCAAAGAGTAAGGCTAAGAGACCTAACCGACTGTCTTTTATTACAAAAGGAAATAAAATCAAGCCAAAACCACAAAAGCCCACACACGAGCAGAGAGAAGCTGACGGCTCTAGTGACTATGTCAACCTTGACTTCACTAAAAGAGATAGGCCAGTTCCCTTTATTCAAGGACTGCCAGATTCGTGGGGCATAATTGCTGACCCCAGACAGTCAGCCTTTTATAATTACGTGAATGTTGAGTTCGGAGTGCCATTTCTAAATTCAGCAAATGACCTCGCATATCTTTTAAGAGGTGCCGGCCCTCTATTTCTGGAGGGCGCTAGGTGGCCACTTATTCTTGTTCCCCTCAGTGCTACAGGTAGCAATGCTAATGAGGAAGAGGGTGACTACATTCAAGTAATTTTCAACCCAGCAATGACACCAGGCATGCCTTTTGCTGACGGTGCCATTCGCTATGATGCTGAAACTGGTCGAATCTACGTGGTCGACCCATTTTCTGAGTGCTGTATGGACATTTCTCTGTACCCCAGCCGATGCTCTGAGCCACCACCTGTAGTTAGGCTGCTGCAAGAGGAAGAGCGAGAGAGAAGACGCCCACAAAGCCGTTCGCAAAGTTTCTTTGCAACCGCCAGAGCCGCTGTCTCGGCTTTTCCTACTGATAGTCTGGAGGGAGAACTCTCCGCTTCCTCAGCCTCGGCTGCGGCTTTTGCCGCAGCGCCGACCTTAGCCGTGGGCCAGGTTTTGGCCGCGGTCTCCGCGCTCGCTGCGGCCCCGGGCATCGGCTCAGCAGCCGCCGGCTGGGAGGCCGCGGCTGGACTTGACTCCGCCTCCGCTCGCTGGTTTCAACCTGTTGCTAATGCTGCTGATGCCGGAGCAGTAAGGGGGACCCAGAATGGCGCCCTTGTCTGGAACCTGCGAGCCCCAAACCGAGACCTTGTCAGAGGTGAAAACGGGGCGGGCGGGGCTCTCGCTGCCGCCGCCGCCGCTGCCGCTGCTGCTGCTCCCCCACCACCACCTCGCGGTCCCCGGGTGCCAAGACCCCCGGAGAGAGGAGATTCTGACGACGACGACGACGACGACGACACCTACGTGAGAATGGACTTTACCAGACCTGACAACAAATTCGACTCTCCCAAAAGAGGTTGGTAATTTTAGAATTAATTTTTCTGAAGTTAGTAGTCATGGTTTGATGAATTGGTGCGCTACAGTCTACAGTGTTTAGGGATAATATTTCATTAATTGGTGCTATTTGGCATGGAGGGTAGAGTTCAGGTTTAATTATTCACACAATGCCTTTTTGATCTTTGCCAAAATTTAAGTTTTTATCTAATCATAAATTTCTTTATCTAGACAGAACCGATTATCATTTAAACATTGGCTCTGTTTCTTAGGAGTAGTTAAAACGCAATGGGGACAGGACACGTACGTAGCATGAGGATGCTTTTTAACATCCTTTCCCATCAGTAAATGATAATGCAAAGCAGGACATTGACATCCGTGAATTGAGTTACATCAACTTGTTCTCAAATCAACAGCTAAAAGTTGCTTTTCTACAAATGTCCATATTTAAATACAGAAATTTAATAAGAGCACAGAATATTAAGCAGTAGCAATCAACTATTTACCATTGGGGAGGATGTTCTTGGAAAGTTATTTTTTTAAAGACAGTCATTGTTATGCTAGTTTGCTGTGATTTACCAAGAAGGTTAAATCTCAATTGTAAGGGTGAATGTCTAAGGGGGGAACAAAGCATAAATAATCCAAAACAACAGGTGATTAAAAGAAGACAGTATTTGGCTTTGGAATGTGTTTTCGTGTTGATTTTTTTGTTGTTGTTTTTACACAGGATAAATTCCAGAAACCTTGAGTGTTCCTTTTCTCTGTCACTACTAGTGACATGCAAGTCACATATGCTGTGCCTCATTTTCTTCTTTTATCCCTCCACCCTCCCAAAAGAGGGTGTGGTGACAACTTGATAATGGAATATGAATATTGTTTCAAAGGCTTAAAAAGCCTTTAAAACATCTAATTGGTGTATCTTCTTTAATCAAGGAAAGCAAGATAAGGCTGGAGGAAGACCTGACCCCAGGGGCAGCCTATCCTGGAATAGCGGAAGGTTTTAAAGGGCTACTTTTCCAAAGGAAGAAGTAAGAGTAGGAGCTGCTGGACTTGAAAACAAAACTTAGTAAATCTACTATGTACAGCTTTGTGCAATGTTGTCATCAGTGTGTCTTGAGACATTCTCAAGAAATGATTACAGAAGATGATGTCTCCATAGTCTCAACTGCCTTCTCTCTTTAGTAGAATATGCCTCTTTCCCAGTGAAGGGAAGGGATGGACCCCAGCAGTTTTCATTCCAGTAGTCAGTTTAGTGAAGATTTTTGCTTTGCTTGCTTTGTGGAATGCTTTTGTGATTGGATCTCTGCCCACTGTGCTTGATCAGGCAGAACAAGTGGGGACTGATCACAACAGTCACCTAACAAGCTCCCTATTTAGTGCAGGTGTAGCACCCCCACCTCCCCTTTCTCCCCCTGCTATAGAAAACTTGCCATACAAAAACTCACATTTGCAGCACAGACGCATTAAAGAGTGATTATTAAAACAACAAAAAGATGCTTTGGCTTGCCAAAGGATTGAATTTAGATCTCTTTTAAATGGTAAGCTCCCTCCCCAAGATAGACAGACAGACAGACAGACAGACACACACACACACACACACACACACACCATCACCCCATCACCACTACTACCATAACCATGTGTTCAAAGTATATAATTCCATTTCCAAGAATTTAATTCATAATCAACTTTTCAGGAACGGATCTATTTTATTCTGTAAAGCCCACCTGAAAACTGGTCTCAAGCTATTGTTTAAACCTAACTGCTGAAAACACCATTTATAATGTTGGTGTAGATGATGCATAGTTGCCTATGTCCCTGTAGTATTTTCAAAAGAATGAGTTTTCATGGAGATTTTTCTATGCTTTCCAATACTCTAATCTTTGTTTAGTCAAGTATTAAAAATAGTAAAATCTTATTGTTCCTCAAATAAACCCTGACTTCCCAAGGATTATCTACATCCAATGATCATTATTTTAGCATAAATTACTGATTTATGACTTTGTAGCTATTTTGGAGTTTTAACGTTCTCTAAATGTATTGTTTATTGAGGAAATTCCTAACTTTATTGAGTGACTACAGCAAAGCAAGGAGGCTATATTGCACAGGGAGGCAGGCGCTTAGGTTGCAATAAGAGAACAAATGTGGAAGCACTTTGGAATGTTAAGGCACTTTATAAATGTAAGATATTTTCATTGTGTCATTGGATTAATATTGGAGTGAAATTTTGACAGTTTAAACTGATGATTTAGTTTCTCAAATGATAATTGGTCCTGAGGGTGATTCCTGTGCACAATTTGCTGAGATATGTAAAAGGAATGATGGGGGAAGGGGTGATGGTGTTGGTAGTGAAATAACTGTTTGCAGGTTAATGACTTTGGTTAGCATTTCAATATAAATTGTATGGTATAAGGTTGTCTGCGAAGTGTTAAGAACAGGCTGAATGATTTTCATCATTTTTGTTGTTGTTGTTGTTTTACTATGAAGCTATTGAATAATTTTCACCCGTTTCTGATCTTTCTTCATCTTCCTATCTTAACACTGAAACAAAAAAAGATTATGTTAGGAAACCAAAAAATGCTTTTAACAGAGGGCCAAAGGCACAGTCTTCTTCAGGAGTTATATATCTCAAAAAGGAATTTTCACTTATGAGAAGTGCTTAGAACACTGTCTGCCACATAGTAAGTGCCATACATGAATTATTATATAGCTTTTATCATTGTTGTTGTTGCTATTATTATTACTTTTAGAAACACAAAGCTAAATTAAAATTCTCTGTCCTCAAATCCCACTTTTCAGTTAGCTTTATTTTCACTTAAAATATTTTACATGGTTTTTCAGAGTTGGGATCTGTTTATAATTTAAGTGAAATGAGATGATAAGTCAGTGAGACAGCTTTTTCTATGTAACACAAACTTAATATGTAATCTCATTTACCTACAGTCACATTGATATAAGTAAGTACGTTAAGGGCATTTGTTCAAGTCAATTAGAAAGAAACACCCAGAAATATAAGCTGGACATGACTTTTTTATAAATGAAATAATTTTAAGTCATTTATTAAAGATGAAGTCTTCACACTTTAAACACATAGGTTATAGGCAATAGCACTTAGAAGGAGAATGTTGTTTCTTATGTAGTTTATTCTGACTCTTAACCCATGTATGACTATTTGCTTCTTTTACTACTTTACCTGATTTAGAATTCGTAGTTCAAAATGACTTGAGGTGAAAATGTGAAAATTTTCCTGATTTTTTATTCAAGAGATAGGAGGATCAAAATGGCAGCTAGCTCTAGAGGGGGGGTGAGAAAATTGGTCAGCCAAATTAGTAATGTTATGATAGCACTTGGTATTAAAAAGCAAAAAAAAAAAAACTGTACTAATTAACTTTTGAAATTTTAGACAGTTGTTGTCACCATGAAAAAAGCCTATGCTTTTGAGTGTACTACTGCCAAACCTGTTGCTATAAATTATAGGTGCTAAAGTTTTTATTGTATTGAGCTTATTATTATAAATTACTAGAATAAATGCTCCACATAGCAGACAGTTCCCAGCCACCATTGACGAGTCACTTATTTTAGGCAACATTCAATCTCCCAAAAT
Organism: Lepilemur ruficaudatus; assembly: GCA_963574885.1. NCBI lineage: Eukaryota > Metazoa > Chordata > Mammalia > Primates > Lepilemuridae > Lepilemur > Lepilemur ruficaudatus. The sequence goes on from CAUYRT010014703.1 coordinate 50,353, forward strand.
TGGACAGTGTTTGGAGTAATGAGGTATTTGACCTATAACAATTAAAGAGGACCTCACTCAATTAAAGTTAACTAAAGTTGTTGACAATCCTTATTCATTTGCATTCATTCTAAGAGTGATGCTTCCCTGGTAAAAATTTCAACCACTAGCAAAACATCTGCTTTAAACAAGGACCAGGACTTTAATTAAGCACACCAGAATATCACACATGCATAAAAACTCAAACGAGATCTCTTATGTCCTTTTCCTCTCCCTTATCACCAAACATGAACCAAAATACTTCTGACTCCTTGGCAGGGAGCTGTTTTGGGAACAACCTCAGGCTTCTCAGAGTGACCCAAAAAATTTTGTGTAGGAATAGATGCAGCTGATCAGTATACAGAGAAGTGATGAATAGTTTGTGTGATTTAAAAGGAACTGTTGTTAAATTGTCAACTTGTTGATTGAAGAAATGCTTTCCAGTTTCAGATTGCCTTATACTTTGCAAAGCTCATTCACATTCATTATTTTACTGATGGAGGGTAAGTAGTGTAAATGAAGCCCGTGTTGAGAATTTTCCCGTGGTCAAAAAGGTAAGTGGCAGAGCTGCAAATCTACCTCGTACATCTAATTTCAAGTCCAGTGTTCCACCCAGCACACCACACTTCCCTGCAATCAGGTGTTTAATCTGTCATTTTCCCATTGATGAAAGATTATTATATATGCAAGGATTGGGGAAAAATTACAAGCTTGCTTCAATTTGATAGTAGCAAATTTTGTTGTATTTATTCAGAGCATTATAACTGTAGACCATCTGCCAGGGCTTGGGTAATTTTCATTACATTGAACTGTTTGCTATGGTTCTTAGAATAAAAGAATTTGACCTGCACTGGAATTGAATGTTTTAAATCTGATCTGGGGAGAAGTAGCTAATCTTTACATCCCAAACACAAATAGCATGTGTATCTATTTAGATCCCATAGAAACACTGAAAGGAAAGAACATGAATTGAGGGCGCATCCAGTAAACTTACATTAGTGGTCATTTCATTACTGAAGTTAGATTTCTTTTGTTTTCCTAATAATTTCTTCCTTCTGTATAAAAATCTGATACTCTAAACCATCAGAGCTGGCAAAACAGGATGACATAAGACAGGTGGAAGAAAAAGCACTGTAGAAATAGATGCTCTTCATTTGTTCGAAAAGTAAATTTGCTTTTGGCAGTCAGGCAAGTAGATTTTAGAAGGCTTGAAAATCAAATCCTCTCCTTGGGACATAAAAATCCTTGTTTAAAATTAAATTCATTTTGGTTTAGCACCTTTTTTAAGGCTTTAAGACTATGTAAAAATAGCCTAGACATTTTATTGGCAGTATTGGAAAATGGCTTTTGTAAAATGCTTAATTAATTAAAGCCTGCAGTATGTTTTGTCTGAGAGGTGCTGCCAAACTCTTATGGTGGGGATCATTTATTAGAAAACATTGCTTGGTTCTAAGTGAGAAATGAGAAATTTAGAAGCTGCTTTTTATAATAAATGAGTACATTGTAATGCACTCAATTTTTACCACAACTGTTAGATTACTAATTGTAAAGCTATCGACAAAATTTCCAAGATGACGTGCTTCCCATAGGAACTTAAAATGTACTCTCTAGCAATTTTCCACTGATTATTGGTTATACAGCTATAGGTCTTACATTTCCATCTTCTTTTGGAAAGGTAGGCTCAACACTTGAGAAACAGGAATTTTTAAGGTGTTTTCTTTTTTTAGTGTAGACATATATATACTGTTTTAGGTTTGTATTCTCTTAGAAGGTGTCTTTCTACTTCTGGCTGAGAAATTAATTCCTTTTAGAATGGAAAATATGTACTTAAATACTTATTTAGTGAAATGAAAAAGTGACTGCTGTTTTTCCTTAGCTTCCTGATACCCGTTTCTTATAAGTTAGGGTTATATTGGTTGTATTTGGTGAGTCTTATCCTCATGTGCCCTTTGCCAGACTTGTGCCCTTAATTTCAGAAAAGTGTGCTCTTTCCTGTCTCTCTCTGGCTGAAATGGAGAGGACCGCAATGGGAATCCCACAGAGCTCACAGAGGACTTCTTTCCCCAGATGTTACTTGCTCCTAGTTCCTGCCGGCTTGCACTTAGCAGGAACAGCCTTCCTTGTAGCGATCCTTGTTGAACAGATCCAGGGCTGTGCTGCCGCCTGCTCTACTCTCACTTGTTGGCACAGAAGCAGCTGGACCGGTGTTTAAAGCTATTTTCATGGTTGGATTGACCACAATATGTTTGATGCTAGCCAGACCTTCTGGATTTACTGAATATCCAATTCCCCATAAATTGTAGTTGCTTTAGCTAGTTTTTTACAATTTATATCATTTGCTTCTCTATAATTACTAATTTTCTACTTGTACACTTGAAACTTAGAGAGAATATCAATGAAGTCTCTATCTCTAAATTCATCTTGAAAATTGCTCACATGTGCACCTACGATGCCCTGGAAAGTCTGACCAGCAAATGTGATTTTAACTCTTGCTTTTTAATAAGTTCTGCCTCCAGCCTTAAAGGTGTACCATCCATGTCCTCACACTCAGCGCAACCCCCCCCCAGAAGAAGTCCTTATTTTGGCTGCAGCTCTTACCATAGTTTCCCTTCCACTGTCACCCTGCTGCCAACTATTGCAACCTCTTGAGTTTAAGGGACACTATTCCTATTGCCATGGCTGGAAGATGTATTTTCCTGGAGTCCCAAATTGAAACTTCAAATACATCTTCCCACAGAAATGACAATAGAGTCATTTAGTCAAAATAGTTTCTGATAGTTCAGGAACTGCATAGGTTAAATATAGGTATGTGCAGGCGAAGCTATAACCTATCCATCATTTATTTAAGACATTGTTTTTATGAGATAATTTATTCGAATTTCAGCTAAACAGTGAACCTTGGAATATGTCTGTTTTCTTAAATTGGAGACTGCCTATATTAGAATTCTAGTAACTTGCATTCTTTAAGTCAGCAGTAACTAGGCAGCAGCGTGAAGTGGCCGAAGTGTGTGTTGGGAAGTAGTGGAGAAGCTGATCCAGGATGAAAATCCTGTAGCTGATCCCCAAATAGTTTGTATCCAGATAATCAAGACTGGAATGCACATGTATGTATAAGTGGTCCAGGGCGTGCTAGGGAAGGGCAGGTGTAAAACAATTGAGCTGACCTTTAGGAGATAGAGCTTTACAAGTGTCATCCATTTCCCTTACAGATTCTTTTGACTATTTTGTCACAAAACTGTTGCCATCATGGGGCCAAGGGTATTTTATCATCTGTTCTATCAAGGAGATAACAGTCTGTTATGATTAGTGCTGTAAAGACTAGCAGCGATTATTGCTAGTTTTTAGCCTTGATGGACAGCACTTAATTTTTGTCAAGTCCTAGAGAATCATCCTCTTACACGTTCGTAGGGCACAGAAAGGTGTGATGATCTATTCTTATGGAAAAAAATAAACAAAAATGACATATACTCCAGAGACAATGCGAAGCTAAATAATAAAATTGCAGTATGATATATTCATCTTTGGGGTGTGTGCTTCCATTTCTCTTCATTTCCTTTCACTTTTTTTTCCTTTGCTTTCAGTGCTTTACTTGTTTGGCCCTGCTTGTGTGTGATTACCAGTTGATTGCAGGGATAACGTGTTGACTAATGAACAGCGGTGAGGAATCAAAAGAACTTGAAAAATGTTTTTGAGTTCTAGGAAAATCGGAGTTGAAAAGATAAACACAAAACTGTGGGGTAAAAGAGAATGAGGAAATAACTGGATATATTGTTACAGTTTCACCTTTCTCTGAGCAGGAAAACCATTTCTGTTTTGGACTTCAAACTGATAGAGGCATGTTTGTGATTCATATAAAGAGCTCTGGAATACCCTGGAGGAACTGCTTTCTTGGCTCACCCTACAAATTTCCAGGGATATTGAAGTCATGTGTGCTTTATTAGTATATTAAAGATTAATGTTTGGGTTTATATCATTATACAAATTAAGACCAAAAAAGTTTACTTCATTTGTTTTGGAGAAGAAAATGTTACCTGCCAGATTTTGATAGGAGGGATCAGGTTATGTTTTGACCTATCATGGTCCATTGAGGTTTTCTTTCTTACACAGAAAAATTACTTGAAGAGTATACCACCCGTTAAAAGAGGTGGGATTAACTTGTCATTAAATAAAATCTTTGCTTAATTGGAAAGTAAGAATACACAATAAGGTAATTATTTATTACCTATCAGTATCAAATGGGAATAATACATCAAAAACAGACCACATTACTAGAAGTGTCGAGATTTATTTTTCTGGTGGTGAAATCATATAAAAATGAACAGGAGACAAATCTAAGGTATTATTGTGAGTCCTTTAATATCATTTTGCAGAGTGTTCATGACCAACTTTTAATCCTAAATTGCTTTTTTTTTTTTCCACCCAGCAAGCTTCTGAGTTGCTTCCCTATGCTGTTCTTTGGAATGTGTTCGGGGAATGTAAACCCATTTTAATATTGGCCTAAGTAAAACAGGATTATAAAGGCAAATCTGTGGCTCAAGTTGTCATAATGCGTTTCAAAAGCCAGTTAAATTATTTTGGGATTATCCTGTTTTGGATAGTGTTATTCCTTTCTACTAGCATAGTTAACCAAGAATTGACAAATATATTTTGTAAAATAAACTTGAAATTACACAATTATTTGCCAGGTTTTAGTAGGTTATCAATTATTGACTTGATGCTAGTGTACATATTACAGGAAAGCAATGGAAATATGAACCAAATTTTTAGTAGAGTCTCTGTCATTTAAAGAGAAAAGGTAAAAAGAAAGAAAAACAACCCCAATAGCACAAATGCCCCTAATTTTAGGTTTAGTATAATGTCAATAGAGCAGTTATATGGAGACTAATCTGCATGTTTTTGGAAAAAATCATAAGATAGTAAGAAATCCCTTTAAGGCACATGCAGTGTGCTATATATGAACATATAAAGATATGGTTATATTAAAACAAAATAGTACATTAAATTTAGTGAAATACCTTTCTAACCTTAATTTTCTATTAAAACATGTAGCTGATATTCGATAATGTTCTGTGATACTGGTCTAACCTAATTTTGCAGCAAATAACTGAGTTGTTTACATGCACGCTCACAGTTAACCTGCAGCTATTACATTTTATCCCATGTAAACTAGATAAATGAAATCTAAAATTTCCTAAACCTGCTGACTTAACAGTAAATGTCAATGTTTTTAATAATTAAATTTCTTAATATCTTTTACATTTAAAATTTAATATATTTTACTAATCTAGGGTATTTATTTTTTAAAACATTTCAGTGTGGAGGAACAGCCCTATACAGTGAATCCTAACTAATAGCCACAAGTAGATGCAAGGGGGATTGGAGACCTTCCATGCTTCATCCAGCTGCAAGGCTGTTACATTTTTAAAACCTCCGATGAACAAACGAATAGTTAAAATGTATATTTCTAGCTTAATACAAGATCTTGTACTTGTACTTGGAGGATGCTTTTCATGGATTCTTTTAGATTGTCTCAAATAAAATAAAATACTCAGTACTTTGATGTGCCCCAATCTTAAAGTAACACTGGCATCCTATTATCAATTAGCTCACCATCCCTATCCTGTTTCCCGTCCAGCGCCTTCTCCTGTGTACCTGATCTTCCGCCTTCCACGCTCCCCATTGTACGCCCTCTCAATAAGCAAGAAGTCAAAGGAGTAATACTGGAACCTCTTTGTAGTAGACAGTTGGACATTTCAATCAAACCTCCTTTGCAGGTTTGACATTGTTCTATTAGAAGAAATTCAGTGATTGAGTCTGGAGAGTATCACCAAGGCCATGCTTAAATCCTTTGACTTGTGCTATATAACCTGGTAAAGGCATAATCAAGTATATAGAAAAAGGAAAAAACATTTGTTTGTTTGCCCAATGTCTGGTTCACTTGCAGCCTCCGCTAGAAGAAAGTAGAGCAGTTCAGTGTACACGTGTGCAAAGCTGCTGTCCACCAGAAACGTCAGAGTGGCATCCTGGGAGCAAAAGGAGTAGCCGCTCTTGTGTCTTTGCCCAGCTTGTGTTGGTATTCCTCACAGGCAGCCAGCAGAGTTGATTAGCCGCAGCCATGCCAAGGCGGTCTCCTCAATATGACTCTCAAAAACTCCTAGTTAGGTTTTGTTTTATTTTGTTTTGTTTTGGAACGCAGTGGAGGTGAAAGCTCTTCACACTAATTCTGAAAGTAACTTTTGCTTTATCATTTTTTTCTAGAGTGATTACATTGCTACAAAAACACATTTCAGAAGAAAAACTGATGTTCATGGAATTTCATCTTCGTCTACTCCAGATCTGCCTAAGAGAAAGAAAATTCAGAGGCTTTTGAATAGAAAGCAACCTAGATTTCTACAAGCCTGCAAGTGGACTCTGGCAGTTGAATGATCCTATTCACGCAGATTATTCATATTGCTGCCTTATGGTTATAATGATTTTGAGTTAAGAATAGTCACATTGTGCTTTGTTTTTGTTTTCTGGTTTCCCTCCCCAATCTGTCTCTTTGAAATGAAAAAAATACTATAGAAGTGAGCATTTCATAACTCTTTCCTTTCCTTCTTTTAAAAACATGTTATTTACAATATGTGTAAATGTGGCTGATACCAATTTTAATGATGTAAAATATTTAGATTTAATTTTGAAGTTGAAAAACCTTTAAAGAAGGGTGGATAAAGGAAAAAAGTTGTAATAATGAGAAGGTAGGTATGATCTGGAATCTTTTTTTTCTGACTACTACATATACAAAACATTTCTTGATCAAGGAATTAAACATCAATTGACCTGATAATCTTGATGGGACATTTCCAATATTTTAAAGGCAAAACTAAAAGGGCAGATTATCTCAGTTTTTGCTCATTAACAAAACTGCAACATTCTGCCCACATTAAATGTCAGCTAAACTGATATCTTGACTGAGCATTTCTAACATTTTAAGGGCAGAACTGAGAAACATTATCTATTTGTTCATATACAACACTGTAATGTTCTGCCTGCAAATCAATTGAGCATTTCCAAACCTATTGTTTTTATTTTATTTTGAAATCTACATTTTCCTCTTTAAAAAAGCAAGATTCTTCAAAAGTCTCCTCACGAGACCCCTCTCTGCCTCTCTGGGCCTCCTCCACCCTTCACTCCCCATTCTTCTCCTTTTTCTGCCCTCTCCCCAACACACAATCTCCCTCCTATGCCCACGATTACTATAAAGAGATCAGTTTCCCATATTCAATAAAATTAGTGTGTATTTACCAATCATTATGGTCATATCAATTATGACTAAAACTTAAGCCAAAAGGAACCTCTTATAAGGCTTTGTTTCCTTCTGGACAATGAGCCGACATAAGATGTAGTAAATTAAAAAAAAATCAGAGCAAGCTTCCCCCACCTATTTTAGCTTGCCTCTGATGGAAACTGAATTAAGATTTAGGAACCTGGACCTTTGAGAACATGACATTAGCAGGTGGTGACCACAAAGGATAGCTACAAAGGTCCTGAAGCTAGCTTAGAGCTTTGTTACGTGGTGGTACACAAATCTTGGCTTGTACCACCACTGCAAACCTCATCATATCACAGATGGGTGTGAGTGTTTGCGTGTCTGTGTAAGTGTGTGAGTGCTAGTGTGTGTGTGCACATATTTGTGTATATGCACACCTTTGTGTACCTGTGTACATGTGATTGTAGTGTACCTGTTGTGTTTAACTCTGTTCAAAATAATTGCTTCGCATTTGATCTGCAACTTTGAAGTAGTGTAATATTTATGTAACATCTTGTGCCACTCGGTTTTGATGTGTTTGAACGTGTACTTCTATCTTCAAGCAGGCATATAGTACATGTTGCTAAACTAGCTTTCCTTAAGAACCGAGTTGATATCTATTGTTTTTCCTTGCCTACCAACCAAAGGGATGGGGGTCTCTTTTTGTTTCCCCCTTGTGGATGATGCCGAGGAGGAGATGTAGCTACAGTACCAGTCACTGCTCCAGTTGCTGGTCACTGCTAGGGCATCAACTTGATCAGTTCCTTCAGATTCCTCTCCTCTCTTCCAACCTAATCAAGTAGCACAGTGTGGCTTTTGTTCATCCTGGTAACAATGCATTCTTTAGGCAGCCTTTTTTTAGGCCTTCTGTGACCATTTTATTTTCAAGTAAGTTAAGTCATAATTGTTCGGAATTGTGGAGAAAAGATTATTTGGGGGAAAATGCTATATCACTTTATTTGCATATTATGTTCAGGGGCTGCCAGCAAACAGGGTACAGAGGGATACAGCACAGATACAACACTTGCTGAATAAATGAATGGGGAACCTCATGCACAACAGTACTTACAAATAGTAACAGGTACAAATAGTCACAGGTACAGCATAGCAGATACGTAATCTTTTGGATACTACTTCTTAGTTTACAGATGCAATTAATTTATTCAGTATTGTGCTGGAAGGCTCTTTATAGAATATGTGTACCGACATATGACTTACCTTCCAGCTATCAGTTTATGCTGCTGTTAAGAAAAACAAATGATGGAATGAGTCTTTTTTGTGTGACCTATACATTTAATTTGGTATCAGACATAGTAACTTGGTCAGTAAAAGCTAAAATGTTACGGTTCCAACAGCTCATTATGTTTGCTATTTCTGCTTCACAGATCTGCTTTGAGTTGTTCTGGCTTTGTCTTCCTTTGTAAATACACTTATACTCTCTTTTCTTTGGCAATGTCTTGTTTGCAGTTTTGGAAGACAAACGTGCAGCTCTGTATAGTGTTTATATATATATATATCTGACTTGCCTTTCCATAGAGCTACTCGCAATAAATGTGTTGATGTAAGTTATTCATGTGGAGAGTCATTTTTTCTTAATACTGTTGTCTCTGTTAAAAATATATTTTCCTACTCTGTAGTAGAATTAACTGCATTTTTCAGAATGAAGTAATTAGGGTAATTTAGGAGTTGGCTTAAAGTTACTTTGTCTAGAAACATGAGGCTTTTCAATAGAGTTAATAAAGTCAGCTCTTGATTCTCCAAATGTGGAGCTGATACTAGTATGGAACAATTTATAAAATGACTTACCTAAGTTTTCATGTGAACCAAGATAAGGAGTGAATCCTATATTGAAGCAAGTACTCAAAGAGGCTGAGGAGATCATTTCCAGTTTTCTTCTGTCTCCTTCCCTTTCCACTTACTTTTTCCCTTTAAATAACTCATTTTAATTATTTTTAAAATTTTAACCACTAGAAAAGTAAATATGAGAACATGGAAAATACAACCATGAACACACAGCATTTTTGCCTTGATGGAATATAGCAGTATGGGTAGATTAAATATCAAGAATTTATTAGCAAATTGTCACCCTTATCATAAACCAAATGTCTAAAGGAACCCTAGGAAAGTAATTGCCCCTCCCCCTCGATTCTTTCTCTACCAAATCTCCCTTGCCATGTAGGAAGGGCAGTAAGAGTAAATAAGACTTTGGGACAAATGCATGCCCAAGGATTAATGATAGGGGAAGCATCTGTGGGATCATATGGGCCATCTGGTAGGAAGGCAAGTCACAGATTGTGTGCAAAATCTACAAGCTCATGGGTTATCTATATGCAGACAATTGAGTTGATTGTACAGCTTGACCTTACTTCATGCACCTGGGAAGTTGTGTACAAAATAATATCACAGTGGGAAGATGTAGACAGCCTTTATCATTAGAAACTGTTAGAAACTGTCTACAATGGTGACCATTTTAGGATCTGTATATATTTTTATATAAAAACACACACACATATATATATATATGAATTTTAATCCTCACTTCAGGGGGAAAATACATTTGTCAAGGCGTCACCCAAATTTGTTTTATGCATTCCAAACAGCCCCTCAAAGACAAAAAGGCAAACCTGTGTTTCTCAGTCTATGTGATCTTTATATACCCATTTGGGAGGTCGTATCTTAATGGGACTTGAATTCCTGTAACAGTAGGCGTAGTGTGTGGCTGCGTTGACACATCAGCAGAACATTCATGAATGTAGATCCTTCCCTCTACTGAGTGCTTCTCCACTCCTAGTCTCATACATAGTAACCAAATGTTTTCTGTAGAATGGGAGGGGATACTGTTTTTTAAAAACACAAAACCTGTTCAGAAGACGTGTCAGGTGAAAGATGCCTAAGTACACAGTATTAAGCACCTCCAGTGACTGCTTAGAAAAATATTGCTAGGTGCTAACTGACCCCAAAAAACATTTTGGAAATGCACCAAAATGCTTTTTAAAAATGTTTTGAAAACAAAACTAACAAAAGGTACAACCTGGAAAATGTGAGCATGAGAATTTGTATGGGTAAGCCAGATCACGGCCCCTAATTTATAAAATGCGCAAAAGAGAAACTATGCAAAATTAATGCACAGAATGCGGTTGAACTGTATTCTGTTTTAGAAAAACCAATTCATTTTCCCTCCAAGATATGCATGTTAATGGATGCTGGTTTTCAGGCAGCTACCGTAAGTCTCAGTTTGCTTCTTAAGTGTACTTTAGAGATAAGAAATGCAACTGAGCTGTACAAAATGAGACAACTTTCCCCCTGTCTCTTGTGCATGATAAATGCTAAAGCAATTAGTAACCACTGTTGCATGCTACATTGGAATTTGTCAGCAACATTAGTGCTGTGCTATGTAAATGGGGGAACTTATTTAGAATAAAGTCCTGAGATTTAGGAGGAAACCATCGATTTTACTCAGTATTAAACATGTGGGTCCATAGAACTGAACTAGAAGCAATCCCTTCCTTGACTTTTAAGTCTAGGAATATTCATTATAGGGTCTTCTATTTCACTGGCAGTAATCTGAATTAGTATTTCAATAACAAAAGAAGAAAAGAAATATTGAAATGAAAAGGTGATTCTTGAGTGTCTACAGAAAATGTGAAGCTTACAGTTCATTTTGTATTCCCACACTTGTGATCCCCAAGGTTTTCAACATCTTTTCATTTCCTGCATCATTTTGAGAGAATTAAACGTATGTAGGCCATTTAAAATATATCCATGCTCAGAGTTTTGTGATTGCTGTTTTAATGTTCTCAGAAGCAGCTTAGGAACCATCTTTCTGACTTTGTTTTTTTCAATTCTGTTTTTTTTTCTTCTTTGTATTAAGATTATGCTCATTCCAGGAAGAAAGGGAATATTGGTGGTGGTGCTTAGTGCTTAGAATTGTAGCTAAATATATTACATTAATTGTAGTAGATATAAGCCACATATGATATAGATACTAAAACAAAAACCAAAAAACAAACAAAAAAAAAACCCTTTGCTGCAAGACTACCATGTCTTTTTGTGGAGTGTGGCAATTACACTAGGTCAACATTTAGTCTTCAATGAATCTAGCTTGGTTCCTTAACACTTTAGAAAATGATAGTAGACTTTTTGTATAGAGTTGATATTCTGGAATTGGGTTTAGAATTACAAGGAATCTTAGATATGTTGTAGACCAAGCTCTATTAGCCTTTCAACTACTTCTCTGTTAATCCACTTCTCTCCCTTTGAGGAGTTATTTCAATCATCTTTCCTAGCTATTAAAGTCCTGACAAAGGTCTTATAGGGGAATAGGGTGAAATGATTGGAAAGATTTCTTCTTAGTGTAGAGTTTTATGATCCATGATATAGTCCATGGAAAATGAGAATTTGCACATATAGGATTTTAAAGAAGGATTTTTCTCCCCTATTTTGACACTCCCTAACCCCACCACGAAATGTCTTCATTATACTTGTTGCTCACAATATTTCTTCTTGTGAATTCAGACTTTAAAACCATTTTTTCAACTTTCCTCACTTATGATAGGAAAAGTAAAATCCCATCTTGCTAAAATTAATGAGAAAAATATGTTAACTGAAACTCCAATTGCTAAATCACAACTGAGACAAAAAACTAGGCCATCCTAATGCAAATATTCATATTACAAGAAACAGTCCAGAGGACCCTGCATTGAAAACCCAATGTGCCACACAGTAAACAAAATCCTCTTGAATTATTCTGACCTACTGATGCAGTAAATATATGCCCTGTGCTGGCACCAAGTCATTGTAAGTAATGAGAAATGAAAACCTTTAGGATGACTTCCACTTCTGGCCACGACAGACCAGATTTACCTTCCTACTTGAAAAACCAGAAAAAAACCCAAAATATGAAACAAGGATTTCAAGACACTAGGCATCAGGGAATGAAGGACAGGGATCCCTGAGAGATGAGAAACAAACTTGGTGAACCCTATAATTGCCTTAGCTTACTGCCTTGAGAGCAATTTCAGGCCACAGGGCAGAGTAGGGGAACCCAAGCAGACTTCCTAAATTGAGGAGATCCAAGGATCAAGGTTCAAAGAGACCAAGGTGGCTTGAATCCATGGGATAGAGTATGAGAGAAGAGGGAGCTTCACACATACACATACACATACACAAACACACAACTCCAGAGATCTGCAAAGGGTCCTTCTTAAGAGTTCAGCAGAATACTGATCATCTCATTTATGCAAGGAAATTATCTGAGGCCAGAGAAAGAACCACCTGAAGGGATTAGAGGTAACAGTAGTTGGCAATCACACAGGCTCAGAAATAGGACATGTTCCCCCTAGCCAGAGTAGAAAACCTCAAGATTCATAGGGTAGTAGACAAAAGTACACATAAGTGGCTTGCCTCAGTAATGGGGAAAATTTAATCCTAGACTGAGCATTGTTTCAGACTTACCTCAAAAACCTTACAAGCAGGACCTGAAAGAAATGAACAGTTTCCAAGTAATTTAACTGTGTTCCAGAACAAAGCTAAAGACTATTATAGGATTACAAAAATATCCAACATCCAACAAGATAAAAATCACAATGTCTGGCATCAAATTAAAAAAAAATACTAAACAAGCAAAGAAACAGAAACATATGACCCATAGTAAAGAGAAAAATCTATGTAAATCTATCCAAAAATGACACATATGATATAATTAGTAGAGAAGTTCATTTAAATAATTATTATAACTATATTCCATATTTTAAAAGTTAAATAGAGACAGGAAAGATATATGAATGAGACAAATAGAACTGCTAGAAATGAAAACTATAATTTCTGAGATTAAAAAATTTACTGGATGGGATTAATGGCAAATTAGACACTGCAGAAAAAAATATTAGTCAATTTGAAGACATGGCAGTAGAGACAACATGAAACACAAACAGACAAAGAGAAGCAAAAAAATAATCAACAGAGCATTAGTGACATATGGTACAACTTCAAGTGTGTTATAATATACATGAATGGAGTCTGTGAAGGAAGGGGGGAAGGGCAGAAAAATATTTTAAGAAATAATGGGTGAAAAAATTTCAAATTAAATGAAAACTATAAATCCACATGTCCAAGAGGCTTAACATATGTCAAGCACAAGAAACATGAAGAAAACAACACAAAGACACAGCATGATTATGTTATGTACAGAGACACAAAGTTAAATACAAAAATAGCTTTATCACCAGAAATTATGCAAGTGAGAAGACATTGAAACAATATTTTTAAAGTATAATAGGATTAAAAAACCATCTACTAGAATCTATACACAGTCAAAAGAGCTTCCAAAGTTTAAGGCAAAATAACAATTTTTTCAGACATATAACAGCTGAAGGAATTCATCACAAGCAGACTGCTCTATAAGAAATGTCAAATGAATTCTCTCATGTATGGAAAATGATACAACATAAATATATAGATCTACACAAGGAGATGAAGGACACTGAAAATAAAACTTTGTGAGTATATGTATAAACTATTATTTATTATTATTTAAATGAGGACACAGTGGAAGTGATGCTGTAAGGACCTCTGAAAATTCTCTTCTCTATAATAGCGAAGAGAACACAGACAAAAATTTTCAGAATCAACTGTTTGAGAACTCTGGAAATTAACCAAAGTCTTATAGCAATCTTGGAGTGTTTCTTCAAGGAACAGTAGGAACAGTGAGGTTCTTGTTATTTTAACTTGTTGTATTCCCACCTCCCTCTACCTAGCTCCGTAGTAGCCCCCAAAACTAACAGCCTCCACCTGGCAGAAACTGGAGGGAAAAGAAAAGGATTGGAGATCCCCCAAAGCCTGATTCCCAGAGAATTGCCATTATTGACCTGTTTGTTGGTTCCCTAAAAGAACCCACTTAGAAAGAAGGCTTGTCTTTATTTGGCTTGACACAGAGCTCTACCGATGTGAACACATTTTCCCTGAGGACATATGTTGAAAAGAATTAGTGGCAACTATTTAATATTGCAGCTACCTGAGTGGTAAATGACAGTTGGGGAAAACAAAAGGCTAACTAAAAATCTGAAAAGGAAAATCAAGGAGGATGAGATATCCATAGGAGGCCTTGAAAAACTCTGAAAAAGTTCAGAGAATTTAGAAAACAATATATAGGTGTAGTGATATGAACATGTACAGGGCTGTGCACATGCTTAGGAGAGACTTGAGAAGGCCAGAAGCTCTCTTCACCGCTTAATCTTGAGGCTCCTATGCAAGCAGGGAGTAAAAACTAAGGCAGAGTTGTAAACTGCCTGGCTGAGTGTTGAATGTGACCCATTGAGTACACAGAGCCACTCAGAAATGACTGGGAGATTTATTAGCTCTAGGCATTTCAAGAAATTTCTGTAAATAATTAGCTAGAGATTTCAGTGGCTACATATGACAAACAATACATTTTACAAAATTAGTACAGAAACATCATTAAACAAACAAACAACAACAACAAACTCAGGAAGTTGTGTTTGTGTGTGTGGGGGGTCTAATTTCCAAAGTCACCACCTTATATTACTTTAAATATCTAATTTTCAACAAAATTATGATACATGCAAAGAAACAAGAAAGTACAGATGATACACAGGAAAAGATGAAGTCAACATAAACTGTCCCTGAAGAAGCCTTGACCTTGACATTAATAGCCACAGACTTTAAGTTGGCTATTTTAAATATGTTCAAAGAATGAAAGAAAACCATGTATAAAGGACTAAAGGAAAGTATGAGAAAGATCCCTCACCAAATGGAGAATGTTGATGCAGAGAGAGAAATTTAAAAAAGAACCAAACAGAAATTCTGTAGTTGAAAAGTACTGAAATAGAAAAAATTTACTAGAGAGGCTCAACAACAGATTTGAACTTGTAAAAGAAAGAATCAGCAAATCTAAAGACAGGTCAAATGAGATCATACAGTCTGAGGAAGAGAATGATAAAAGAATTATTTTAAAAATGAATACAGCCACTGAGAAATGAGAAATGTGGGGCACCATCAAGCATACCAACACCCATATAATGGAAATACCAGGAAGAAAGGAGAGTAGAAAGTGTCAGAAAAAAACATTTGAAGAAATAATGGACAAAAGCTACCCAAATTTGATGAAATATATTAATATACACATCTAAGAAGCTCAATTAATTCCAAGCAGGAATACCTCAAAGATACCATCAAGATACATTATAATTAAACTGTTACAAGTTTAATTATTAAATTTAATTATTAATTATTACAAGTTTATAATTAAACTGTTACTAAGACAAAGAAAGAATCTTGAAAATGGAAAGACAGAGTGCCTCATCATGTACAAGGGATGCTTCATAATATTATCAATTTCTTATCAGAAACTGTGGAGTCCAGAAGGAATTAGGATAACATATTGAAAATGCTTAAAGAAAATATAAACTGTCAACCAAGTGTTCTATTCCAATAGAACTATTCTTCAAAAATAAAGGAGAAATTAAAACATCACCAGATAGACACTGAGAGGATCCATAACTAGCAGACTGCCATACAAAAAGTACTAAAAGGAGTCCTTCAGGCAGGAATGAAAGAACACTAGACAGCATCTCAAATCTACATGAAAAAATAAAGAGCACTGGTACAGGTAACTGCAGAAGTAAATATGAAAGGCAGTATAAATGTCATTTTTGCTTATAATTCGTTATTTCTCTTAATTTAAAGGACAGCTGCATAAAGCAATAATTATAAATATGTGCTGATTGGCATACAATGTATTAAGATGTAATTCTATGACAACAACAGCATAAAGGAAAGAAGAGATAATGGAGATATAGGAGCAAAGTTTTGTATTTTATGAAATTAAGTTGCTAAATTCTTATAATTTAAGATGTTACTTGTAATCCATAGGGCAAACAGTAAGAAAATAATTCTAAAAATACAGTAAAAGAAATGACAGAGGAATGAAAATGCTATTTAACACAAAAGAAGGAAATAATGGAGGAATAAAGGAACAAAAATGGCAAACAAATAGCAAAATGGCAGTCATAAATCCTTCATTATCAGTAATTACATTAAATGTGAATGGACTAAACAATCCAATCAAAAGGCAGAAATCAGCAGAAGAGATATAAAAGCCTGATTTAAGAATATGCTGCCTAGGGGCCGGGCACAGTGGCTCATGCCTGTAATCCTAGCACTCTGGGAGGCCGAAGTGGGTGGATCACTCAAGGTCAGGAGTTCAAAACCAGCCTGAGCAAGAGCGAGATCCCATCTCTACTAAAAATACAAAGAAATTAATTGGCCAACTAAACATATATAGAAAAAATTAGCCGGATATGGTGGCGCATGCCTG
>CAUYRT010014705.1:0-41357 GCA_963574885.1 Lepilemur ruficaudatus
AGACATTGGCCTAGGCAAAGAATTTATGAAGAAGACCCCAAAGGCAATCACAGCAACAACAAAAATAAATAAATGGGACCTGATCAAATTAAAAAGCACCTACAGTGTTATTTCTAGCACTTCCTTTTGATTCTTTCTTAGAGTTTCCCCCTCTCTGCTTACATTATCCATTTGTTCTTGCATGTTTTCCACTTTTCTGTTAGAGCCCTTAGCATATTAACCACTGTTATTTTAAATTTCCATTCTGATAATTCCCAAACGTCTGCCATATTTAAGTCTAGTTCTGATGTTTGGTCTAACTCTTCAGACTTTGTTTTTGTTGGATTTTTTTTTTTTTTACCTTTTATATAGCATGTTTTAAAATTGTTTTTGTTGAAAGCCAGACATGATATATCAGGATATGAACTGAGGTAAATAGGTCTTTAGTGCAAGGTTTTATGTTTATCTGGATAGGAGTTAGGCTGTGTTACTGTTTGTCATAACTGCAGGTATCAAAGGCTAAATTTCCTCTAGTATTCTTGTTTTTGTCTCCCCGATTGTCTTTGGGTTTCCCTAGAAATTCCTCCTCAAACATGGTCTGAGGCTTACAGTTCTTTTCAGTTATAATCCTCTGTTACTATACAGGAGCCCCGTTGATGTCATGGTAAGATGTGGCAGAAGGGGAAGTATTTTATATTCTTATGAGTAAATCTCCATCTTTTACTTAGCTTGTGTCCCTGAGCTGTGACCTTCACAAGTCTTTCTCAGCTTTTTCCCCTTCCTTATATGAGACAGGAAGGCTAGAGGGAGCTGGAATTGGGTATTTTCCCTTCCCCATGATAAAGGCTAGAGGGGCTAGAGATGTGTATTTCCTTTTTTCTACACTGATTAAGTTCTGGTAAAATCCACGACGGTTAGGCTCTGGTAAAATAGTTTCTTTGGGGGCCAGACCTTTGTTAATAAGAACAGAAGGTTCTCGGCATATTACAAAATAGTTACTTTTCCTCTCCCCCTTGCCAGAAGCAAGAGTAGATTCTTCTCTGATCTTCACCCTGAGAATCTGCTGGGGCTTCTGGATGTATAAATCACAGAATTATGAGGACTCCCCTAAAGCTCGGTATGTATGAGTTTTTAATCTCTCAAGTTAGCCCATGCTCAGTCTCCTGCAATTCATCAATTACACATTATGTGTTCCTATCAGGTTCCAGCTGCAGCTTCTGCTTCTCTTCTGCATTCTCCTTTCTCTCTAGTTTTCAGGATGGTTTTCCCCATGATCTCAATTCTCTAATATATCTATAATAAGAAGAGTTGTTGATTTTCCATTTCTTCAGCTTTTTACTTATGATGAATCGTGTGATGACTTCCAAGCTCTTCACTTATTGGACTAGAAACTGGAAGTAAGTGGATTATGGGTTGTTTTTTTTTTTTCTTTTCTTTTTAGTCACTCTGCCAATCTCTTCTTTCAATTAGTGTATATTTACCATATATACTTAATTATTGTTATGTATGGCTTAAGTTAACCATTTCATTATTTGTTTTCTGGGTTTTTTCCCTCTGTTTTTCATTCCTCTTTTTCTCTTTTCTTACCTCCTTGTGGGTTTTTTTAAAAATATTTTTAAGGATTCCATCCTGATAAATTTATAGTGTTTTTGAATACATTTCTTTGTATATCTTTCTTATAGTTTCACTTGGTATTATAATATACATATGTAACTTATTACAATGTAATGGTTTCAGCATCGTACCATTTTGAGTGAAGTTTTGAGAGATGACTTCCATTTAGGTCCCCTTATCCTCCCTAGTTTAGAAATATATTTGTTTCAAGTATGTGCTCTACATATATTAAGCACCACATTTACTGGTGTTATAATTTTTACCTCAACCTTAAAATATTATTTAAGAAACATAAGAGAAGTGGGATAATCTATTATATTTACTCCCATTTTACACATTCCAGTTTTATTTCCTTTCTGAAGTTTCAAGCCTTCTATTATCATTACCTTTCTGATTAGAGAACTTTAGCCCTTTGCTAGCCAAGGGAGGTTTGCTAGCAAATCATTCTTAATTTTACTTTGTCTCAGAATGTCATTATTTCCCCTTCATTCCTAAAATGTATTTTTGCCAGATACAGAGCTCATTGTTGGCAGTTCTTTTTATTTAGTACTTGAAAAATGTTGTGCCACTTACTTCTGATCTCCATAATTTCAGATAGGAAATCTGCTGAAATAGCAATTAGTGTTCCCTTATAAGTAATGCAGCATTTTTCTCTGGCTGCTTTCAAGATTATTTTTGTCTTTAATTTTCAGAAGTTTAATGATGATGTGCATTGGTGTAGATTTCTTTGGTTGATGCTTCCATTTCATTTATTTCTGCTTTGAGCTTTGTTATTTCTTTTCTTCTACTGGCTTTGGATTTGGTTTGTTCTTCTCTTTCTATTAATAGTTCCTTCAGATGTGACATTACATTGTTAACTTGTGATCTTTCTGTTTTTTTGATGTAGGCACTTGAGGCTATGAATTTCCCCTTAGGGGTGCTTTTACTGTTTCTCATAGATTTCAAAAACTTATATTCCCTTTGCCATTCATTTCATGAAATCTTTTGATTTTTGTCTTAATTTCATCATTAACCCAATAATCATTCAGCAGCAGGTTGTTTAATTTCCATGACTTTGTGTAGAATTGAGTGCTTCTCTTGGAATTGATTTCTACTTTTATTCCACTGTGGTCAGAGAAGATACATGCTATGATTTTTTTAACTTGCTGAGGCTTGGGTTTTGGCCTAGGATATGATAAGTCTTCGAAAATGTCCCATGTGCTAATAAGAAGAATGTATATTTAGAAGTGTTGGTGTAAAATGTTCTATACATGTCTGTTAGGTCCATTTATTCCAGATTCCCATTTAAATCTAGTGTCTCTTTATTCATTTTCTGCCTTGAGGATCTGTCCAGTTCTGTCAGTGTAGTGTTGAAGTCTCCGGCAATTAACATGCTCCTGTTTATTTCTTTGCTTAGATCTAGAAGAATTTACTTTATGTATCTGGGAGCTCCTGTGTTAGGTGCATATATATTTAGGATTATTATGTCTTCTTGTTGAATTGCTCCCTCTATCATTGTATAATGACCACCTTTGTCTTTTTTTATCATTGTTGATTTAAAGTCTATTTTATTTAATATGAGAATGGTTTCACCTGCTCACTTTTGGTTTCCATTTGCATGGAATATTTTTTCCCATCCCTTAAACTTGAGTCTGTGTGAGTCCTTGTAGTTTGGATTTATTTCTTGGAGACAACAAATACTTTGCTTGTGTTTTCTCATCCATTCAGCCAGTCTATGTCTTTTACATTTGGCATTCAGAATATTCATGTTGAACATTAGTATTGATACATGGGATGCTGTTCTGTTCAACACATTGAATGCTACCTTATTGTTTTGTTTTCTCTCTTGTGCTATTGATTTATAAGAGCTGTGTTATAACATGTGCATGGTTTGACACCGGTAGTTATCAATTGTGTTGTTGAGTATTTCCTGTTGCCTGCACTTGTAGCATTTTCTCCTTAATTTCAACTTTGGCCGGCTTGATGATTATGTGCCTTGGAAATGTCCTATTTGCTATGAAACTTTCTGGTGCTTGATGAACATCTTGTATCTGGATATCTGAATCTCTGGTAATACCAGGGAAGTTCTCCTCAATAATTCCCTTGAATAGGTTTTCCATGTTTTTTCCTTTTTCTTCTTCTCCTTCCAGGATACCTATAATTAATATATTGGCTCATTTCACATAGTGCCATATTTCTCTGAGTGATTGTTAATTCTTCTTTATTCTTTTTTTGCATCTTTGAATGACTAGGTTAGTTTAAAAGCCTTGTTGTCAAGCTCTAAGATGCTTTCTTTTACTAGGTTTACCCTGTTGTTGAAGCTTTCTGGTCTATTTTGTAATTCCCTAAATTCCCTAAATTCATTTCTTTAAGTTTTGTTGTATCCTTTCTTATGTTGGCTATCTGTTTCATGAGTTTTTCATTTTTTTCATTCTTATCCTGAATTTTTTTTTTTTTTTGCTTCTTTGTGTTGGTTTTCAACTTTCTCTTCAATTCCATTCATCTTGTTTGTCATCCATATTCTGAATTTCATTTTGACATTTCAAAAGTTTTCTTTTGGTTGGGGTTTGTTACTGTGACTCTATTGTGATCCTCTGTGGGTATCAAACTAGCTTGTTTTTTCATATTGCTAGAATTTTTTTTTGCTGGTTTCTTCTCATCTGAAACCTATTCTCTCAGCCCAGGACTGATAGGTTTGTAGCACACCTGTTCTCCTTTTCTGGGAACTCTTCTACTTGTTACACAGGGCCGGGGGTCTTTTTCCTCTGGTTGGAATGCAGGACTGTGTGGGCATGGCCTGCCAATTAGCACGCTTGTCTGCATGATGTGGGCCTCCACTTGGCACCAGGTTCTGTGGGGGTGCAGTCCTCGGTGCCTTGGCATATGGGACTTGGGGGCTTGTTCTACTGGTCAGCACATGAGGCCATGGGCGCTGGGCTGCTGGATTGCTGGGGCTCTCTCCTCACACAGGTCCTGCTGAGGCTGCTACCATGGGACCTTTCGACCTCCATTTGAGTTCCCTGGTGGGGGTAGCTCTCAGCTCCCAGTCATGGGTGTGTGAGAGAATCTGCTATCTCTGCTCCCTCCCCAGCCCAGCAAGGGGCGATGTTAGGGCAGCTATAGCAAAGCCAATCCCTGTGTAGACCAGAAGCTTCAGGCCTGAGAGCTCAGAGTAGCATCAGCTGTGGCAACCTGGGACCTGAGACCAGTGGGTCCATGATGAGTCATCTCTCCAATGCAACTTTACTATACAGTCTCCAAGCAGTTCCCTGATCAGTATGGAGGCCCATGGTAGTGGTGGGACCCCTCACAGCTTGAGTTGCAGTGTCCATGTGGGAAATGTGGGGCCCTGGGGTTCTCTCCTTTATCACTTTCTCATGTGTAGGGGTCTACCCCAAGTACCTTCTGATCTTGGTGAGTGGAACTCCCTGTCCCTATCTTCTTCCCTCTGAGTGTCTCCCATTGGTTTTCTGATGAATCACAATGATGTCTCCAAGAGGGTCCATCTGTAGGTAATCATCTACCTGCAGTTTTCGATCCTCTCCTAGGGAGTGGCATGTGCAGGCTGCTTCTAGTCTGCCATCTTGGCCCTGATCCCAATTTGATGATTTTCTGTAGTGGTATGTATTAAATAAATCCTTTCTTTTTATTTTTTGTGTATCTACTAAGGGTTTCTGCTTTGTGGGCACCTCTATAGTAATAACAGGCTATTTTTAGCTTATAGGGACTTAACTTGGATCACTTGTATAAAGTGCACACTTTTACTCCATCATAACTTATTTTTTATGACACATTTTGTATCTTTCATAGTTTGTGTTCATTAATAATTTATTATGGCTATAATCATCTTTAATAAATTTGCCTTTTATCCTTCACACTAGAGATATACTTTATTTTCACACCACCATTAAGAGTGTTCTGAGTTTGACTAAATACTTACTTTTACCAGGGAGTTTTATATTTTTATATATTTTCATGTTGCTACTTAGCAACGTTTTTCTTCAACTTAAAAAACTCCTTTTGGCATCTCTTGTAAGGGAGGCCTAATGGTGATAAGTTCCCTGAGCTTTTGTTTGTCTGAGAAAGTTCTTTTTTAGTCTCCCCTCTATTTTTGAAGGACAGGATTGTTCGATATAGTATCTTGGCTGACAGTTTCTTTCTCTTTCAAGCTTTTTAATGTATCATCCCAATCCTTTCTGGCCTGTAGTGTTTGTGTTGAAAAATCCACTGTTAGTCTTATGATGGTCCCCTCATATGTAACAAGTCACTTTTCCCTTGGAGCTACCATTTTTCTCTCTTTAATTTTTGAGAATTTGATTATAATGTGTCTTGGTGTGGATCTCTTCAGATTCATCCTATTATATGCCTATTTATTAATAGCTTCCTAGATCTGGATTTTTGTTTTCTTCTTCAGACTTGGGAAGTTTTGTGCCATTATTTTTTAATCTATTTTCTGCCTGTTTCTCTTTTTTTCTCCTTCTGGTACTCTGATAATGTGTAAATTATACCACTTGATGGTGTCTCATAAGTCCCTTGGGATATCCTCACTTCTTTTCTTTCTTTTTTCCTTTTGCTCCTCAGATTGAATGGCTTATAGTAAGCTGTGTTCAAGTTCATTAATTCTTTTTTCTTCTTTACCTAGTCTGCTGTTCAACCCCTCTATTGAATTTTTGAGCTAAGTTATTGTATTATTCAGCCCGATGATTTCTGTTGGGTACTATTTAACATTTTCTATCTCTTTGTTGAAGTTCTCTGTTCATGTATTGTTCTTGTTATCTCAGTGAGCATCTTTATGGCTGTCCTTTTGAATTCCCCATCAAGTAAATCACACATCTCCATTTCATTAGGGTTGACTTCTGGAGATTTATCTTGTTCTTTTATTTGGA
This sequence comes from Lepilemur ruficaudatus, assembly GCA_963574885.1. Taxonomy (NCBI): domain Eukaryota; kingdom Metazoa; phylum Chordata; class Mammalia; order Primates; family Lepilemuridae; genus Lepilemur; species Lepilemur ruficaudatus. The sequence goes on from CAUYRT010014705.1 coordinate 6,459, forward strand.
ACATATTTCCCAATGTCTTCATTTTTCAGGATTCCCTGTGTTGTTTTCAGTGCCTTAGATAAAAGAATCACTTCCCCCCATCTTGTTAGACTGCTCTTGTGTAGATGTTCCTCTCCAATCAGCCTTGCCAAAGATTCTTGCTGCCTCTAAAATCTTTGTGTTTGTTCAACCTGCTGTCTTTGCACCTAATGGCCCCCAAGAAATTAGAGTGTTAAGTCGTGCTATTGCCTTGAGAGAGGTGAGAGGATAGAAGCCAGTCCCTTGGATGCAGCTGGAGAGGTTGGGGTGTTAGATGTGTTCCAGTTTATTCTTTCTTTACAGTGAAGCTGAGAGACAGAGTTTATCGTCCACTCTTTCTGCTGTACACCACAGAGAGGTTCTGAAGCAGATGCCTTTACTCTTGATCAGACTGTTCACTTTGAACCTAGGGATACTGCTGCTAAGTTCTCAAAGTTTAAAAGTCACCTTTTTGTTCTCTGTGGTCTAAGAGACTCGGGAGTTAAGGGCTCCATCAACTCCCAGAGTTAAGTGATTTAGGAGCCAGTTCCTCAGGTGAAAGCTGTAAAAGTTGGGGCACTCAATACATGCATCAACTACTCCAAGGAGAGTCTGCAAATATGAAATGACTGCTGGAGTAAGTCAGGGAAGAAGGTGCAAGGAATACCCACTCTTCTGTTTAAGCAAGCAGAAGTCTCACATCCTCCTAGCAGGGGGAGACTCCTGGTCTTGAGTTATTGCTAAAGCAAGCAAGGAAGGAAGGTGCAGGGAGTGCCCACTTTCCCTTTCAAGCACATAGAGGTCCCCCTCTTTCATTACAATGAGAGACTGCAGGAGTTGAGTTCTAGAGCAAGCCAGGGAAGAGGGCATGAGGAATGCTGTCCCTCCCACTCTTGTCAGCAGAGGCTCTCAACATCTTTCCATGGAAGGATTTTGGGGCTGGGAATATTCCTGGAGGAAGCCAGGCAATAAGGCATGGGGAGTGCTGTCCCTCCTGTTTAGGCTCAAGGCAGTTGAGTTTATTTGCTATGTAGGCTCCAGGATACTAGCTTATTAGAGACCAGAAGCACAGGGGGCTGTTAGAAAAGCATACAGCCAAACCCTTTCCAGGGGAAAGTTAGAAGCTGGGCTGATTGCAGAGGCCACAGCTGTTGGGAGTGCTTGTGTGGTTCAAAACTCCCCTTTGTGCTTGAGGGAAGTCCTCAGATGCCCTGTCCCTGCTGTTCCTCAAGCAAGGTGATTTAAGGGCCAAGCTTTCCAGCAGGGACTATAAAATTTGGGCATAATATGTGTGGTACATGCCCCTCATCCCTTGGGAAGAAGCTGGGAGTTGGAGTTTCCTTCCCAATTATAAGGCATTGTTCTCAGGGTGGAGTTAGTCCCTGAATCTATCTCCACTTTTCCCACCTGTTTTGATGTGGATATTTTCTCAGTTGTTCAGTGTGTCTTTCAACTGAATTCTGGCTTTCTCTGGGGGATAATTAATCTGTGTGTAGGTGTTTACTTGGTGTGTCTGTGGGAGGAGGGATAGTTAGGAGCCTTATATTCTGCCATATTGCTGATGTCTTTTCTGAATACTGTTTTTAAACTAAATGTTGGATTTAGTTAATTCCATCATCTTTCTAATCTGTCTTTTCCAAGTATCTACAACTTCATCTTCTTTCTTGGGACTAAATGTCACATATGGTTAGTCCTTACTTTTTCCATAAGATTATGCATACTAGAAGTTGTGCCTTTAATGGAGTGAATTTCTGTATTTTCACAACATGGTGCAATATTTTTCTGAGAAAAATAAATACAATAATTTTATGACCTCTGCCTTGTGAGGATTCTGACAATGCTGTGAAGGATCTACAGGTACCTAGGTTGGGATGGGAAATCTATGAATCATAGTTTACTTTCATCCTGTGAAAGTGATTTTCATATATGAAGAACAATGACAAGGCTTAACTTTATAAGCCAATTTTGTTTTATGCAGGTAGTTATTTAAACATGTTCATAGTGAAGTGATACTTTGGTAATTCAAATGTTTTTCTTCCCCCAATTCTCCCTCTTCTTTCCAATCTTCACTCACAGTCCTGACAAAAGGAATAGTTCACAATCCCTGACTTTTCATTTACCCTTCTATACCCACACAAAAAAATGCATGAAAACTGAATATTTTATATTTTTTACTTTACAAAAATAAATTTTCTTGATTATTTAAATTTTTGTAAAGTAGTATCTTAAACCAAACAGAATGAAGACAGAATAATCAAGGAGCTTATATGGAAATATTACTAAAATGGAGATAAAAGTATTCTTGTGAGAAATATAACCAAAGAAATATAATCAATTAGGGTTAAACCTTTAAAACAGTCATCTATGGAATGCTGATATAATTCAAAGCATTTTGAGAACTTTCAAAACATTGCCTTCAGTAATTTTATGTTGCATGCTTTTTAAAATACCTATTTTATAGTTACTCTTTTTTCCTTTAACAAAAAACAGTATCAGCTAGTTGGAGCATCAGCTTTACTGGGAAGACTTGACTTCAAATAAATTTTGACTACCAAAGTTATTCTTAAAAAGTAGTAGCCAATTTTGAGGATATTTAGATATTTTGTGCTATGAATGCTACACAGTTTGAATAATATTATCTTATGTTTGTATAGTTTACAGTGATTTTGAATACATTTTCTCATTTGAGCCTCATGACAATTTTAAGAGATGGTAATACCCATATTGCATATGAAAACACCAAGGGTTAGTGGGGTTATGTGATTTACCCAATATTATAGAAACTTGAACTTGGCAGAAAGTCCAACTCTTCTCACTCTTAATTTAGCTCTCTAAGTACATCACACTGCTTTGCAATTCTACATGTTCTGGTGAAGTTGTGATTTTTCTTATAATTTTATATAAAATTAATTTTCATATACATTATAAGAACATAATTTATACTGTTAGCTCTATGAGATAATTTTGATGAAGACATATACTTCAATGAAAACTAAGAAGTTTTGGTACTGAAAACATCCTTAAGTTTGCCTTTTGGATTTACACATTCAGATTAATAGCTAAACAGATGTAAAGCCATAAATCTTTATTTCCAAATTGTCAGACATCTGGTACCCTAAGAATCATTGTATCAGAACAACCAATCATCAATAATAATTTAAAAATCTGGACTCATTCAAAGGAAAATAGATAATAATGCACCCTTTCTTTTAATGGCCATAATATGCTATGAAATAAACTAAAAATAAGATTGTTTTGTTGAATATTAAAAGTAGCTCCACGCTAATGGAAAAAGGCTTGGTAATTATTCCTTCATACAGGACATTTGCAAAAAGTTATTTTCTTGGAGAGTAAGAAAATGCTGTTGGATTCTCATTATCAAGTCATTCTTGTTTTTGTATCAGATTCCAAACCTCATAAAAATTGGGTTAATTTGTATGACATGAGAAAGAGTATATATCTTCTCTAACTAGAAAAGATGTGCTGCTTCAGTCAAGCTTAATAATATATTTTTCTAAAAATTAAGGTTTCTGACTTAGAAGACATATGGTGAACCTTCATGAAGCCAGGGAAAGAAGAGGAGTTGTCATGAAATGTGCTCCATTAGAATTGTCAGGGGGACAGACTGTACTTTCCTACTAACAAATGCCCCTTTGTTAATGTGGTTGTCCCTATATTTTCATATTACATATACAATTCTTTTACTTTTTCCTGTGAATATGTGAAATGTTTTCTATTTTAAATTCACAGTATTTATGTTCTATTTTAATTCCACTCAAAGGTATACTGTATACCTATTGTATATAAAAATGGAATTAAAAGCAATGCTGGAAAGTAGATAACAATTGGGGTTCTCTCTTTAGGGGTAAGAAAGTAATTGATTTGGGAAAGACTCCATGGAGGAAGTTACATTTCAACAGAGTCTTAATTAGTGAAAAGGGCACTTGAGGGAGAGACAAACAAGAGAAGGGAGACTATGTTTTTAGGTGTGGCAAAAACACAAAGTATTCTGAGATATGGCTAGAAATTTCTATGGCTACAAATAGAGAGATAAAGCTAGATTGGGGTCATCCTGTAAATCATTTCAACCACCATGCAAGAAACTTCAGTCCTTATACTATAGTCAGTCATAGTAGGGATTTCTGGTTTTATTTAAAATACTTTAAAATATTTATTGGAGTAATACATGCATAAAATTCAGTAATCAAATAGTTTATAAGGACTTACAATGAGAAAACCCTAGTTTTTTATCCCACCCTTATGCACTCCCATTTTAACCAATTTAAGCTGATTGTATTAGATTTGTTAATTTAGGACATTATCCATAGACTTTCTGTCATGGCCCAAGAGTATTTAGCTAACTTACACGATACTTCTACTACTTCATTCATTCCCCTCAATGTGAATGTATCGTTATTTTCAGCTCCTGTATTGTTTACCATTGTAACCTTAAAGAATACATTTAGATGCTGATTTCCTTGTTCATCAACTGTGTAAAGTATCCCTTGACTCTTTGCCATGTAAAATGAGTATATTACTACTTCTATTTTCTCTTTTAGTTTTCTTCCCCCTTAAAGTCTACTTTATCTGACATTAATATAGCCACTCCTGCTTTTATTATTAATATTTGCACAATATATATATTTTCCATCCTTTTCCTTTCAACCTGCCTATATCATTATATTTGAAAGGAGTTTCTTGTAAACAACATATAGTAATAGTTAGGTCTTGTTTTTAATTTACTCTGCACTCTTTCAATTGGTGTACTTAGGCCATTTATATTTAAGATAATTATTGATATTTTGGAGCATAAGTCTGCCATGTGTTTTTTTGTTTCCTTTTTTTTCCAGCCTTCCTGTGGGTTACATAAATATACTTTAGAGTTTCATTTTACCTATAATTTTTTGGAGAGTATCTGCTTTACAGCTTTTGACTACAGGTGTGTGCCACCATGCCCAGCTAATTTTTTTTAAATTTTTTGTAGAGATAGGGCCTCACTATGTTGCCCAGACTGGTCTCCAACTCCTGGCCTCAAGCAATCCTCCCACCTCAGCCTCACAAAGTGCTGAGATTACAGGTAGGAGCCACCAGGCCCAGCTTCCATAATACTTTTATATGTCTCTGTCATTTCACTTGCTACATTATTTCAAAAATATCTATTTGTATGCCTTGTTTTGTTTATAGGCTTTGAGGACAGCAACCATATTTCTCATTTTTGTATTTATAGTGCTTATCATAGGGCCTATACAGAGGAGATACTCATGTTGAAAAATCAATAAATAATAGCTTGCACTGTGCTATAAAATATTTGAAATAGTTCCTAAGAGTAACTAAACAAACCAAAATATTTTCATTATATCACTGTTTCCTTTCAAAATCAGGAAAATGTCAAAAGCAGTGACAAACTTACATGTATTTCTCTTTCTGGATACAGTTCTTGGTCAGTAGGAATAACTGATTTGTTTCATTTGGTATGAGCATCCTTAATTAGCCAATCATCCTAGAAGTAAATAAGTCCTATTTGAGAAAAAAGACAAAAATCGATGGAGAAAGATTTTCTTTCTCATTCCTCATCTTTATTCCTCAATTATTAACCAAAGATTAAACAATTGGTCTCCCACCTTAAGCACTTTTTTACATTAAAAATTTTTGATCTGTCTATAGGGATGTACCAGTGAGCTTATAAACTGGACTTTTGAGCTTATCTTGCATGAATTTTGCCAATTCACATTTGCCATTACCAAGCAAGACTGCTAAATGTTCAGATGAAAATGAACCTAACATCTTGAATGTGAGAACATTCTCTAGATTTAGATATTTTGTAAATAATGATAAAGCTCAAAATGAATGCTTTATATCAGGGTGTTTGTTTCTTATCCTGTAACATTAACATGGGGGGCTTTATAAATTATGGGGTTATCTTATGGATCCCTAATGATTAGGGAAAATGCAGTCTTTTCAAATTTGAAATCAAGTTGCTACTGTTGCTGCTGCTGATTTACTAGGCCATGCTGGACTGGCCTAGTTTATTCAAGCAGAGTTTCAGCAGAGCTCACTCCTTCTGGGAGTATTTATGGGCTTCCTATATCAGATCTGTGCCAAGTGGTCAAGCAGTACCTAAGCAGCAGCATGGTGGCAGCTGCTAAGTTGGGTTGTCACACTTCCACAGATTTAGCCAGTAAGGAGACAGCAACTCCAAATGGATGTAGAAAGTTTATTATTTACACAGATGGCAATGCAAGATCAACATAGTGTCAGCTCCCCATGTCCCTAGAACCACAGGATGATACCAAACCCAAGGCACCAGATGATAAATGACAAGAGTGATAGGTCACTCTGTTGGTGAGGAGCCAACTCTAATGTACAACTAAACAGTTTTATCATCTGAAGGTATACATGAAGTTGGGGCAAGATGGAAAGTCCCATGTTTCACTAGAACCAGGGTGGCAGATAAGAAATGGACTTGACGTAGATTCTCACAAGACTGACTATCTTGCCATATTCTGGGCAGGATCACAGGGCATTCTTGCAAAACATGCATCAGAATTTAAGTGATCCTTGCCTACGTGGCCTATGTGGAGATATGTAAGATCACCAGGGTGCTATGGCAAAACTGTTCTCCAAAAATCTGATGAGGAGGGGGATTTTCAAAGCCAGCCCAGTTTAAAGGGTGCCATCATTCTATAAGTGATGAAAGTGTAATCACAAAGTGTAATCAGTGTCTGCAACTGCATTAGAAAAGAGTAATACAAGTGGTGGTGGATAAATTGGAGAATTATCATTCATTGTGGAGCCATCTGAATAAAATATACACATAGGTAGGCTATGAGAAAAGATAGAAGGAAAATCAACTTGTGAAAAAGTTAATGCCCTATGTGTCAAGCCTCCCCATTCTGACATCCAGTTCTTTCATAGATCTTAATAAGGCCATAAAGGAGATCAAAGCTGACAAAACTACCAGATGTTTTTTTTTCAGTTCTTATTAGAATAGCATCATTTTTGCATTTCACACAATTTTCCACTTTTTTCTACCTGGTTCTAGTGCCAGGTAGAACCACCTTGCTACCCCGGTTCTAGTGAAATATGGGACTTTCCATCTTGCCCCAACTTCATGTATACCTTCAGATGATAAAACTGTTTAGTTGTACATTAGAGTTGGCTCCTCACCAACAGAGTGACCTATCGCTCTTGTCATTTATCATCTGGCCCCTTGGATTTGGTATCATCCTGTGGTTCTAGGGACGTGGGGAGCTGACACTATGTTGATCTTGCATTGCCATCTGTGTAAATAATAAACTTTCTACATCCATTTGGAGTTGCTTTGTTCATTGGGCTATCATGACACTGCATTCTCTTGGTTCTGCTTATAATTTACTTATCTTTCTTTTCTGTGGGCTTCCTCCATGGGCATCTCATATCCTTCCTGTATCATTCATATTCTTGTTTCAGTACTGACTCTCGAATCTATATCTTCAGCCCATGCTGAGCTTCACATTCCTACATGTGGGTGTAGAAACTGCCTACCAGAAATCCCTTCTTGAATGTCCCACATGTACCTCATGTTTAGGAATGTCCAAAACAGAATTAATATCTCAGATCACTTCCCCCTTTCAAGTCTGTTACTTCTATGTTTTATGTCATATGGAGAAGAAATTATTTAACCATTTGTCCAAGCTAGAATCCCAGGAATCATTCTTGATATGGCTCTTTTCCTAACCTCCCATATCCAATCAATCACCAAGGTCTCCTGGATATTTATTAAATACATCTCCTCTCTCCATCCCCACCTCCACTGCTCTATTTCTGACCTGAGTCATTTCTTTACTGGTCTGTTGCCACATCCTCTGAATTGACATTCCCCTGCCCCCATCCTATCCCTCTTAAATCTGTTCTCCATGTCTGCCAGAGTAGTCTGTATAAGACATAAATATGTGACCAAGTCACTTCATTGCTTAAAATCCTTAAATGGCTCTATCTTGGACAGTTTGAATTTTTTTCCATGATCCGGCTGTTGCCCAGCCCTCCCACTTCATCTCCTGTCACCTCTTGCTTTGCATTTTAATGCCAGCCATCCAGGTACCTATACATAGTGCTCTATAACTTTGCTGACAATGTCCTTCTGCCTATAGGCCCTCTTTGGTATTATTACTTGGCTGTTATCCTTTTAAGACCTAAAAGAGGCATTATCTTTGCCATATAGTCTTTTCCCCAGCTGTTACATATTATATGTCTCTTCTTACAGTACTGGGCACATCTATCATTGCACTTATCACACTACCCAATTAACTGTAAATGTTTCTATTTCCCCTTCCAATCTGTGAGACACTTGGTCATCTTTGCAGCCATAAAATCAAGTTAATTTTTCTAATCAAAGGATACAACTGGGACAGCACATTGATTGCACTCAAGGAAATGTTTGTTGAAAAAGAGTTTATATGCCCTTCATTAATGGCTGCAAAGTGCATTGGAAACTTCCCTGGTGGGCTAGGGTTCTATGTGTTAAGACAAGTAGGTTTCCTAAACTCGGTGGGCTCTGGGATTTTTATTAGACTATGATTAATATAGTAGCGGGGAGCCCTGGAAAGAGCCTTATAAAAACCCTATTGGGGTAACCTCAACTCAAGCCAACTTCTCTTCACCCAGAGAGTATTGCTGTAAATCTTGGTTGAAAAAGGACATGGTTTGATTTAATACAGTTTATCCTACAGGCAGAATAGCAACGAAAGGATTCTACTAATTTAATTATCTTCTCTGGGTGCATCTCCCTATTAATCTAAAGGGAGATTTGGCCCAGAGCAGTGCACTGAATGCCCATTTACAGTTAAGGTCTCTTCTTACTTGCTGCTCTGATGATTGGAGGCTTAGACAGATTGCTATCAGGTGGTTGGTCATAGCAGAGGCTTTAGTTCTTAATTCATAGCTGTTAGTTGAATTACCCTGGGAAGAAAATAACATTGTTTTAGAAATTTTGCTGAGCTTTCTCTGGAACAAGTTTTACATATTTTTCTTGGGAATAACTTGTGTTAGGCATTATCCTTTCCATATATTCCTCCCCCTAGCTATTAGTCTTATCAGAATTGCCTAGCTAATTTTTCTGATCAAGGGATACAGCTTTCGAAATTATAGGAAAGGTCTGGGCAAAAATAAATGGAATAAAGGAGGCTTCTATCCTTTCCTCTATTTTAGGACATGGACTACCCTCACAGCTGTTCTGTGTTGTCACTTCTCGATACCCATTAAAAGACAAAAGAAAAAATAATTTATGATGAAGTATCATTTAAAAAGAAACCTAAAAATTAGACAGCTATAGCAAAAGTACAAAATCTAAGCAAACTGGAAAAATTACCAGAAAGGGCTTTGCAAGACATTTTGTTTAAATGTTAAGTAACTAAAAACATTAAAACATGTCTTGCATGCAAGTCTGAGGCCTGATGCAGAGTGTCTTAGCAGAAGAAATGGTAAGTGAAGATTAGGGTCCACAAAAAATAGCCTAGGTTGGAAAATGTAGAAGTCAGAGATACTCAGCTTGCAGCTCCAGAAGAAATATTCACACTACTTACTCCTCTCTTTGACTCCTAAGAGACAAAGGCTTGAAGATCCTTCTTCCAGTGGAAGGCTCCCTCCCTATCTGACCTAATCTCTATAAGTCAGATCTATTGAGCACCCAGATTCTAGTTAGAGGACCATTTCTGAATCCCATGTCCGAAGCTAATCATAATCATTACTTCTACTGTAAAATCTTAACAGAATATTTTGATAAAGAGATTTAAATTTTTATTAAAATCTAGAGAAGAATTAAAAAGATAAAACTATAACAACTAGTGCCATAAACTAGATTAAGAAAAAAAAATTTAAAAAGATAATTTAAAGTGACTCATTTTGATATGGTGCAAGCATCTTGCATGCTGTCTCCAACTAATTTAATTACTTTAATATTTCTACTGCTTGCTTCCAAAAAGAGTGTAAGCCTGTTTCCAAAGAATCAGTTTGGCTTTTATATCTAGACTGTTGATGTATGTGTGACATCATAATATTTAGTGAATTGTTTTGATATGTATTTTACAAGATACTTTTTCCCCTAATCTTTGAGACTGAATTTTGCATTGTAAGAGGGCAAAATTAAGCTGCTAAAGTTTGTATACTTACACAATATGGAGCAAAACATGAACATTTTGAATAACAGGCAAAAATATAAAAATTCGATTTTTAAAAAAGTTGTGGATTGAAAAACAGAATTTAGCTGAGTCATTAAAGAATAAAGGAGTGAAGGCAATGATGATTTAATCCTTTTTTCTTCCCCCCAAATCAAGAATATTTGAAGTAAAAAGCCAGTTATGTTCTGAACAAATTAAGTGAAATAATTAATGCTTATTATATTGTCAAAATCAAAGGCAAATGCTATGTTTTGTAAGGGAAAACTCCAGATTTAGGGCAAACACTTAAGGCCTTGGTGAAATCTATTAGTGTAACTGTATACCTACATTTTGGTTCAGTCATTTTTAGTTCTTATTTTTTATAGTTATCTTAATTAGGCCAAATAAATTTCTCACTGTAACATAAATAAGAGAAGAACATGTACAACTTAATTCTGACATAGGGGCTTCCTCAAAATCTTCTTTCCCTTGGATCTTTTTTCCCCATCTTCTTTGGCACTGGTTTTTTCATGAAATACACATCTTTTTTATTTTTACTGCATCCTGGTTTGGCATTTATTTTGACTGATATTCCACTCATCATGCAAGTGATATCTCACTTTGAACTTGTATGCAATTATGATGCACAGTATGGTTGCTTGTCGTGCAAGCCTAGTCTCTATGTGCAATTTGGTGTCTCAGCCAAATTTGCTCACTTCCTTCATTCTCACAGTTGATGTTTAGGTACTGTAGGTCATGAACACTTATGGTAACTCTCAGACTTCTTTGTAGTTATTTGTGATGAGATATAATCAGTTAATATTCAGTGGACCTTCCATTCATTCACACTGTTTTGTGACACTGATACAGCACCTTTTACTAGTTTTAAAAGTTCATTTTCTGGAATCACCTTAACTTGGTATTAAAATCATGCATCATAACCTCAGATAAATTACTTAACCTCTTTAGCCTTATTCATTAATGTATTCAACATTTATTGATCTATGTATAATAAGCTTGGGGATAGTAAGTGAATCTGATAGCTAAGATTTTCTCATCTGTAAAATGTGGCTTAATGATGGAGCTGTTTTGAGGATAAAATGTATGTAAGGTTCTTAGAACTATGCTCAGTAAGTGTTCATTGTCCATTATTAGCAGCATTATTTTGATGAAATTACTTTTAACATCTCCCTATGACTATAACCTCTAACCATTCACAATGTATCCATTACATTTTTTAATATGAAGCAACTCCATAAATTACTGACACTAAAAATGGTCTTTTCTAGAAATATTGATGTAATGTTCTTTGACTCAATTGGAATGTAAGCACTCCAAAATACAAAACCTTTCACACCTGGTCAGCTAAGAAAAAACTACAAAACACAACCATTATTTGGATAATGAAAGGAAGGAGCTATACCTGTGTCCTCTGAGTGTAGACTTGTCTAGATAATCTAAATTTCTTTCCAAAATTTTGCATATACTTTGAATTTGGATTATTAGGAAAATAAATAACAAGCCTAAATACAGGCCATCTTAAATTTTACTTGTATTACTAGCATGAAAACATCACAGTATTTTAACTACTGTGGTTTTAGGCTGTGTATGGGGGTTAGGGTCTTCAGTTCACACCAGTTTAAGAAAGTGGCAGTTCTGTGTTTCATAAAATTAAGCTAGAAAAAAATGGGTTATTGTAGGAACTGGCAATACATATTGAAATGGTTATTAAAAGAGTTTCTCTTTCACTCAATGGAGATATTTAACACATTAACTGTCATGTGAGTTGTATTTAATCCATGATAGTTTTGAGGCCAGGGCCTCCTGAAGCATATGTAACTCACATGTCTGTTTACCTTGGGAGCCACGTGAACTATTTTTCAAGTTGCATGTGACTCACGCACAGAAAACAATAAAAAATAACAAATTTTTCATTAAATTAGAAAGGATTGTTTTGTTTTCAAAGTTTTTATTCTATTTTCGTAACGAAACACCGTGGCCCCAAGGAAAAAAATTTTTTTCTAGTGTGGCAGTCAATGTGTTAAGAATGATAGGGAGAAAACATAATGGTGGTAGAGTTTGCATCTTTGCTCTAGGATTATTTGTCTGTTAAAGTGGAGCCTTATTAAACAAACTATTTTAACTAAGGGTTGCATAGTACCCTGTGTAAGAATTTTGAAGAAAATGAGTTTTGAAAAATCATGTTGTTTACAATTTGTCTCTCATTTTAAGTCCCACTGTTACCCTTCAGTTCTTACATAAGAACATTTGAACACAAAATGACTGGGAGCTGTGTTGGAGGAGTTGGCCGAAAACCTGAAACAGAGCCTTTTAAAAAGGCACGTGGAGCAGAACCTGTCTCAGGATCACCAAGACAAGCAGCTTTAAGGGGACAGCCTCCACGCCTCACAATCCCAGGCCCCGCTCATCACCCGCGGGGAGATCGACAGCACTGGCCCTCCTGCCTCGTCATCGCTGCGTTTCTGGCTGGCAGAGCCCGGTTCTCGTCCACAGCAGTCAGTCCACGCCTCCGTCTCCGCAGGGGTGCGCGGGTCTCGGGAATCACCTCGGGAGCCCACTCAGCTGCGGGGAGGAGGAGGGAGCGAGCGAGAACGAGGGAAGCCCAGGCTCTCGCTGTAACCCCGACGCTCAGCAGTGTTCCCCTCCCCTCGGTGGCGGGGCCATAGGTACCTCCTCAGCCCCCTCAGCTGTCAGCGTTCAACCGGTGGGCAGCTAGTACCCCTGAGGCTGCTGCTGCTCCTGCCGCCGCCGCGTCCCCTCAAAGGTCCCTCGGAGCCGCGCTCCAGCCGCCCGCACCTGATTGACTGACTGACCCCGGGCTCAGGCTCGTGCTGCCGCCACCACCAGCGCCGCGCACGCGCTCCTCCGGCGCCTCTGTTCCCGGGCCGCCCCTAGGGCGGGAACGCCAGGCTGCGAGCTGCCCGCACCTGCCTGCCTGCCTGCCAGACAGACCCTCCGCTCCGGCCTCGTGCCGGCACGCGCACGCGCCTCGCGCGCCTGCCGTCGGCCCTGGGGGCGGGACCGCGCGGCAGCGAGCGGGCGGGGGGCTCGTGGCGCGCGCGCCCCGCACCCGAGGGCTGCGGAGAGATATTTTGGGTGGCAGGAGGCCCCTCGTCATTTCCGCCGGGCAGCTAGTCGTGCTGGGGGCTTCACTCCCGCGTGTGAGGCTAACGGGCAAGTTGGCTGCGGGCGGGCGGCGGCGGCGGCAGCGGCGGCGGCGGCGGCGGCGGCTCCGTCTCTCAGCGCCGCGACCCTCCGCAGCTCAAGCCATGAACTGAAGCCCCGCAGGGACAGAGACCCGAGCGGAGCGGCGGAGGCAGCAGTAGCAGCCGCCTCAGCAGGGACCGAACAGACCCGGCTTGGAGCCGCGACCCCGGCGGGTTTCCCTCCCCGTCGCCGTTCTCACCACTGCTGCCAGCCTTTGGCTAAGAGACATTACAGCCGCGAGACCCGACACACAAAAGCCGCTTTCTCCGCGCCGCCCGCCCAGTGAGGCTGCGGTCAGCTAGGGACCCCACCTGAGGGAGGCTCGCGCTGCTGAGTTCGTCTGTGTCTGAGCTCCGCTCAAAGCGCGGAACCGACCCAGTGCCCATGGCTCTGATAATGGAACCGGTGAGCAAATGGTCTCCGAGTCAAGTAGTGGACTGGATGAAAGGTAATGCCCGCTGGGGAGGACGAGACGGCACTGGGGTGCGGGGTCCCTGCGCTAGGTTAGGAGGGGACGCCCGCCGCTGCAGAGCCCGCCATCGGGGCTTCCACCGGCTGATTGTGGTACGCTGGGGGGCGGGAGGGGTCCTCCGGAACTGGTAGGGGCCCGAGGTCCCGGGTCTCCTTTTGTCTCCAGCCAGAGGGGCGAGGAGACGCGCGGAAAGCGAGGGGGCGGCCAGCGCCACCCGGTTGGAGGCAGAGAGCCCGGCGGCGAAATCCGGGCGCATCTTGCCCTGTCCTCGCTTCGCTGGCGGGGAGGACGTGTCGACCCTTGTCTTCTAGCTCAGGGAGGACTCTCCACCCCAGGACCTGTGCCCCTGCTCATCCCTTCTCTGGCCCCTTTGTTCCTGGGAAACCTGACTCCCCCTTGGCGGCCGTCCCTGCCAGGTGCCTACCCCAGCGCCAACTCTCCCAGCAACTTTTAAGCCCGCATAATGGGGTCAGGACCGGGGCTGCCCCCATTTGGAGCTGGGGAGCGCCCCCCTCCCCTAGATTTGCCTGAGGATGCTTGGGGCGGGGAGGACGCGCTACTTTGGGGTAAGGAAGGAAAACGTGCTTCCGCTGGGACAGTATCTGCGGTGGTATCTGTGGGCTCCCTCCTGTGCGTCTCCTCGCGTCTTTTGCCTCTGCCTTCTCCCATTGAGGCTGGTTGAGGCTTTGGACTGCACAGCTTTTTTAGGGGCTCCAACTCCAGGTGCAAGGTGATGCGCATTCAAGTACCCTCGCATTTCTTCCATCTTGAAGGCTCCCCCCCCCCCGCCCTGCCTTTTGCCCCTATCAATTTCTGACAACCACAGTTGTAGACACTCGCTCTCCTAGTTGCAAACGTGGGCTTTTTCTCTAGTCCCTGGGCTTTCCTGCCTCACTACCTCCCTCTGTCGTCTGAGTTAATGGGCTTGTTGAGGACCCCCCCCCTCGTTCCCAGGCCCAACTCTTCCCTAAGATTTTGCGAATGCTGAGGAGGGAATGGATGGGATGAAATAAAGGATCCGTGACCATACTTGGGAGATGTTAGAGCTTTGCTTGAGGTAGTACCTGAGCACAAACTCTAGGTAGATCAGTCAGGGACCGAATACTTAGCGTCTTTGAAAATGCCGTTATGAAGATGAGGGACCCCCCCACCACCCTTCTTAGGGCTTGCGTATCCACCAGACTTTCTAAGCTCCAGGTACTTTAGAACGAAAGATGGGGTGATTGGAAGGGCTTGAAAGTGACAGGGAGAAACTCATCTTCCCCCCATCTTGCCCCCCCCCCGCCTTTTCGGCCTCTTGCTTATTCTTACGGATTTTTATTTTGCTTTTCTTTTATTCCCTTACTTGCCCTTTTATTCCTCATTTACTTTTTTTCTGATATGTGGAAAGTGGTTTGTAACTGCAAAGCACACCAAATGTGAATGAACTGAATTAAACCTCCTAATTCGTTATTTATTGACTGCCCCCCTGCGTGCGGTGCATTGTGCTAAGGTGCCATGGGGGTTATAAAGATGACTAAGACAAAGTCCTGCAGTGGCTTATCTTTTTTGCTGCTTTTTCTCTTTCTATATTTGCTACTGAAATTCCAATTTCCTAGATTCCCACCAATCCCCCCCCCTTCTTAGATACAGACAAACATCTGTTTTCTCTCTTTCTCAGTCATGGAAGAAAGAGGCAGAGTAAATGCAGGAAGCGAGAATGCTTAATTAAAACCCTTTCTTTGAATTTGTCTAAAAGATTACCTTAGTTTGAGTCTGTTGCTGAAATATTCAAAGAAAAGCTGTCTTGTCTCTATGGGAGTCTGATTACCTTCATAGACTACCTCTTACAAATTCCCATGACGCTTGTAGGGAGTGCTGCATACTCCATCTTCTTCACCTCCCACCCTCTCAGTTACATTCTTGCAGTTTCCTCTAGGTCCACTGAAGCAAGTAGAACATTCCATGCACACATTCTGACACACGTTATTAGTTTTCTAGTACACTAGTTCTTTAAAAATCTCTCCAGCCTAAAATGCGGCTTCTTTGAAGTTAGGTTGACATTATTAGCTGTGACTTTAAATGGTTTATATATTTAAGTTGAATAACTTGTTTCATACCTGTTGGTAACACATTTTAGAGCTATTCTAAAAGATCAATTGGGTAGCCAAGATAGAATTTGTGTATGTTTGTACATATGCCTTGAAGAGAATGACTGATGTAATTACCTGTATATTTCAAGTCCCAATCTGCTTACTGCTGAAATTTCCATAATCTATAAATTTGATTAGAGATAATTATCAGAAAATGAGATTTTAAAAAATGGATGAAATGACATTTTCTCAACTTGTAGCTTACACTGTTACCTTAATTAATTGTTCCCTCCTTACCTTTTTCCCCCAAATAAACTTTAACAGAAGATATTTTAAAAACACTTTTCACCATTTCCTTAGTTTCAGTAATGTTTAAAAGTCAACTGCTGACATAGACTGTAGCTTTGAGATGGCTAAACCTCATTTAGTTTTGTATAATGTAGTGTTGTAAAGACAGTACCAAAGAATGAACAAGACTCTTGAACAACTGCAACATTGTGGGAGTTCTTCAGAGCATGCTCCTAATGTGCCCTTAACATTTAAAGCATATAACATGCTTTCTGCTAGGCACAATCATAAATAGTTATAACTCTGTTTAGCAATGTACATTCTTTATGTTCTTTCTAGGATATTTTTCTCTTCACTAACAGAGAAAGAACCATTAAGTGTATAAGAATAGACATGGGCATATATTTATGATTCTAGAAAATTTATAGAAATGGTGTAGAAACTCAGGCATCAGAGAAATGAGGGGGGAAAAACAGGCTGACAAGATTAGTAAGCTTTGGTGGCATATATTTGAGATTATGAGGGACCGTTTATACATTGCAATTTATTTTGATCTATTTTTATTAAAATATTTGAGAGAGATGCAAATATAAAATGTATATATTAGTAAAGATATAAGGAAACACTGGCATTTTTTTGCTCACCCCAACTCCACTATTTGTAGAATTTAATACTCATTAAATTTTCTACTGACAATGAAAATTTGATATGACACAGTGTCAAATGTTATTTCCAGTAAATACATGAACTCCTTATGAGTCAGTAATATAAGTAGCTATATCCCAGATTATCTTGATAGTACTTCTGGATATTTGGAGATATTTTATAAACTTTCAAATTAATTTTAAAAATTAATGTTATAAAAGTATTTTTGAAGAAAATCAAATACTTACCATTTAACATTAGAAACCAACCTTCTTCAGTTGGAAATTGCATTCAATCCTCTTGTAATTTTGATAAAGTTTTAAAACTTAAACTTTGCAAAGTAAAAGCAAACAAGTCATTGGAAAAAGCCATAGGCAAAAAAGTAGGCCAATAACTATTTCTAATTTTTGCTCAGTCTATACTCTAAAATATGTTCTTTCTCAGCTCTTTTCTGTTCACTTGTGGGGCCTAGAAATATTTCATAATCTGCAGTTATTTGAGTCCCCAGACTTTCTCCTTTTTATTTTGCTCGCTGAAACATAACAAAAACCTCTGAACACTTTAGGGCCCTTATTAATTTCATTATTAGTTTTCCTTGTCTGTGTCACACCCAATAATTCCAATTTTATTCTCACACCTTTTCCAACTTTGAGAACCATTCAGAGTATTCACATGACTAAGATAGTTATTTTCTAGGACCAGCTCCCTTCATGACATTCTTCCGGTGATCTTTAATCCCTTTCTGGGTCAAATAAAATGTGGTTTTCAGAGTTAACCAACAAGCCCCATTTTCCTGGTCTTCTCTTACTATCTCTGTGACTTCGCTCCAACCAATCTTGTCTTATAATTCCTGAAATAATCTGAATTTTTAAGATAGCCTTTTCTCAAGCCTTTCCATAATCACCTGCTTTATTCTTTCCTGTTTATTATAAACCATTTTCTTCAAGAGGCACTCCTGACTTCTAATTTCTGTCCTGATGACTCAGCCATCTTGTGGATAGAAAATAAAATACATTATTTTAGGTACTAGAAAACAAAACCAATGCTTTGCATACACTCCTATAATAGAGAAAAATGTAGTGATATACAGCATAAAAGTTAAAAGCTGTAAAGGAGAATATCTGATAAGGCAAAGAAGCTTTGAAAGATAGAATGCTCTTTAGTAATTCTTTTATTCCCCTCAGAAGACCTAGGGCTGAGGTTGAAATTTAATTAGGAAAAGGAAAATGTCAATTTTGAGTTAAACTATCTTGAGAGATCGGAAATAATTTTCTGGCAGGAACTTCAAATGTATGCCCTATAAGAAAAACATGTTAAACTTAAGTGATCAAATTGGTTGTTTAACTTTCTTTTGAAAAATTAGATTTTTTTTTTCAATTGTAAGGTGACTAGGCAGCAACAATCATCTGATTTGGATTTGATATTTTCTTTTTTGGAGAATAGGAATTTTTGTCATTTTAGGCAAAGAAGAAATTTACCTTTTCCATATATAGAATTTAGTTCACAAGAAACATTATTTATAGTGTCATTAACATTTGTTCCTTAAGGTAGTACTTATGATTTAGTGCAGATTAGGAAGAAAGAGTATATTTGTGTAGATGTATTCTGGTCCTTAGATATTATTTACTTAGTACTTCTGTATGGAAGCTTCTTTAATGGACTGTTTTAAATAAATTATTCTCTGCTTTGGGGAAATTAGCCTCTGTAAGGGATGGTAGTGTCATTGAAAAACTTATGCCTAGACACACAGAGACAGGTACCAGCTAGTACACTTGGTAAATTTTTTAAAAATTTTGCATTATTTTTAAAAATTTTGCAAGCACCATTGGAAAGAGAAGATGATAATTTTATTGAATCAGGAAGGGATCCATGGGGAGGGTGGGGTTTTAGCAAATATATAAGCTATTTAATATTTAAGCTATTTAGGCATATTCTAAGAGGAATGTATCCTAAATGTAGAGGCACAGCAACTCTAGAGTGGATATGGGGTGATTAACCAGAGGGGTTGTATCTAGGTTTGTCTGGTTGAAGGGGAGAGGTGGGCAGTAAAGGGAAAGTGAGGGAGGAGCGTGAGTAGGTGGCACAAAAGTACAAGAACAAATCTGCATTTCACAAAGACAATAAAACTCTCATCATGTCCTGAGTTTAAATAAATACCACATTATAAAACTTTGGCTGCCAAAAATAAGCCCACAAAGAATGTGTATTGAATTGGTACAGCTGTTTCAAATCTGTTTCTCAGGAATAATTTGGAAATAATGTTAAAATGAGTTATTTTGAAGATTAATTACATCATTAACATTATGTTGGTGGATATTTAGAATTTTACTGATCCAAATTCTTCTATGAAGAATGGAGATAGACTTTTAAATGTTCTTAAGGCAATGATAAATTATCATTTTTATTTATAACAGAGTAACCTCAGATTAGGGCTTAATTTGTTCTTAATGACTTTTAGCTGTCTACGTGACTTCCCTACAGTACCTCACACAAAAGGCTTATCGTGAAAGATGAAGTTACTAGCTTCTATAAAGAGTACTAGAAGGATGGATCATCGGTACTAATTTAAAAGGGAGGGAAAGGAGGATAAGTAATTTGAAAAATTGGAGTCTGAAACTTTTTAATTTTTATGACTTTGTCATGGTTTAGTGTCTGACTAAAGAACAGCAAGTATAGTCTTCAATGTAGAATCATTGTGGTGAATAATAGTGAGTTCACAATTTTCATGAATAGCATAGGCCTATGCTCCTCAAAATGGTATATTTCTGTGGTTGCGGAAACCAAATGACCAAAAGAAATCAGTGGTTGATTTTTAAACATTATTTTTATATTAAAGCAAACATGGTTATTATATTCATGATGTAGAAAGCATAATTGGCATGATTTTAATGATGAGTCCAAGGCTTAACAGGAATTCTAGGCTTGTAGGCTGTTTAAAGCTGCATTCCCCAGACCTCCCAGGGTTATGAGTACACTCTGTTCAGCAATTACGGACACAGCAGTGGAAAAGTTTGATAAGCAGCAATTGGGTTTTAAAAAGTTAAAATTAATGTACTGTTTCCCCTTCTTCTCCTATTAATGCAAGGGGGCAAAATATGACCTTTTGGTCAAGGTCATGATAATGATAGCATCTTAATTTTGTTTGTTTGACCCATATACCTGTAGTTAGGATGAAATCCTTGAGAATCATTCTCATTTGTTCCTATCCTTTCTTTTCTCACCCTTATCAGCTTAAAACAATTAATGGCTTTTCATTGTTTTTAGGATAAAGATCAAAGTCCTTACTTAACATGGCCTATATGACCCTTGAAAGTTTGATTATTGCCTATGAGATAAGCCTAATGCCCGGCACCAGGTATACTGGCCACCTCTCCATCCTTACTGTTTGTCCACCATTGGGCTTTTGCACTTAATATGTTCTCTCTTCCCTCTTTTGGTCACCTAGTTAAGTCCTACTCATCCTTTAAATCTCAAGCTTTCCCTCCTCTGCCTTAGGAAAGCCTTCCTGAATTTTCCAAATCCCATCAAATCCTCAGTTACACACTCTCCCAGTAGCATGTATATCTCCTGTTTCCCATTTGCTAGTTTTATTTCTACGTTAATTTGTATGGTTATTTTATTGATGTACACCTCCCCAGCTAGATGAGGGCAGGGACCCAATCTGTTCATACCAATGTGTAAGAAAGTATCTTCCATAAAATAAGCCCTCAGAAAATATTTGTTGAGTGAAGGAATAAATTAATCTATTCACAGATTACCGTCTGTCAGCAAATCTGCTTTCCTAAATGACAATGCACGTAAAGTCCCTTATAACACTCTAATGGATACTTCAGTGCCAACTTGTATATTATATGCCAAAATACAGTGGAAATAGAGTTGCTTTATCCATTTCTTATAGTTGTGTTGCTCTAGCCAATTCAAAGACCTAAATCATGGTTCCATTTTGTTATGAGATATTAATAATTTCAGTGATTAACACTTCTGTATTATGCCATAAATATGGTATGAATATTTGCTGATGTCACTTAATAGAACAATGTGATAAGCAAATACTTAGTTGAAAAATAAAAACATACTTCATCTCCTGAGCATTTATTTTCTTTCATTCAGATTTTCTAATTGTTTCTTCATTTTGGCATTTTTAAAAGAACTCTATTTATTTTAGAATGCATGGTAGAGTGAAATTGATAAAATGCCTTGGGTTTGTCATCTTGTAAAACTACAAAGAAACGTTCATATAGGAAATTAAAATGTATTTTTCTGTTGTGAGAATAAAATATCCATTATTTGTTAATTTGTAAGACAGTGGAAAAACAGCCCTTTAGTTTAATGAAAAACATTATCTTCTTTATTATATTTAATGTTAAATTTGCATTTTTATTAATGGTAATAAAATTAAGGTATTTGAAGATGCATCTTAAATCAGCATTTTCTTATGTAATTTTTCATACCTTCCTTTGATTTTGAAAAAAATAATTTTAATATTTTTAAACTAAATGTAGGTTTATTTTGACTAATCTTTTCTTTTTTGAGACAGTTTCATTCTGTTGCCTGGCTAGAGTGCAGTGGCATAATCATAGCTCACTAAAACTTCAGATTCCTGGGCTCCAGTGATCCCCCTCCCTCAGCCTCCCAAGTAGCTGGAACTACGGGCGCACCCCCACCCCCGGCTGGTATTTTTTTTAAATTTCTGTAAGGGCGAGGTCTCACTATGTTGCTCAGACTGGTCTCAAACTCCTGGCCTCAAGCAATTGTCCCACCTTGGCTTCCCAGAGTGCTGGGATTACAGTCTTGAGCCACTGCACCCAGCCTATTTTCACTAATTTTTGAAGGGCACTTGTTAAGAACATATGTAGGGAGTTATTGTAAAGTATAGCTTGCTATATACAGATGCCTCATGTGGAATTTTTGTGAATTACATGCTACTAGATAATCACTAATAAGCAAATTATAGAGATTTTTCAAATAAAATATGCCTCCTCCCAGTTTAGAATGGTTAAAATATAAATCAGAATAGGTAAAATTTTTAAGACGTTAACATAGTCATGTCAGTTTGTTAACTCTTAATAAAACAACTTTAGGATTAAATGTAAAGTTAGTGCTATAAAACAATGGATTGCAGTTGTGCCCTGATTTGACTTACAACTATTCAACATGATAGCATTTTTTCGGCTTTGAAGATGTATTTCATTTCTTGTTCAGTAATTTAAATTACAATCATTAATTCTAATAGAGGCTTTCATTATCTACTCTTGCAATTTCAGGAAAGAAAGGGTTTGTTGGTATTTGCATAAATTCATTGGATTTTAAATTTTACTAAAATACAATACTAATTAATAGTTTCTGTGTTCATCTATTGAGTATATTATCACAGCATAAAATTGTTTTGAAAACCAACGTTTATTAAATAAACCAAAACTCACACTGGTGTTAATGTATGATAGTTTGCCCTGGTAAGAATACTGTTACATAACTAATATCAAGTATAGCACATAGGATGTTATACATTTACTTGACACTAATGTTCTTAGAAATTCGTTTCATTAGGTAGATTGGCTGGTCTTCAGATACAATAGCAGATAGGAAGAAACCACATTAAGTTTGTTGCCTTTTAAAATGTTTCCTAATATCTTTTTTTTTTTGGTATTTGAACTTTATATTTTGTTTTAGGTATGTCTGCTATTTTTAAAACAGGCTTGCATTATGTTTTCTTAAGAAATGTACAGCAAATCAATGGAAGTCTGGTTTATATCCTAAATTTTACTTTTTTCAACTTGTTTACCAAAGATTATGAAAGAGTCCACTATCTAGTGAGTTTTTAGTTACGCTTACAATGTAATTTATTAAAAAACCTTTAAAATTATAGCCTTAAATAATTCTGTTGAATGATTAATTTCAACATTAGCTGAATTTTTGTTATAATTTGTTGTGATTAATATGTCTATGTGGGAGTTTGTTTCATGTATTTTTTTCTTCAATCATCCACATTATTTTCAAAAAGTTCAATACTCCTGGGACTTGTGATTATTTTTCTACCATAGCAGAAAATTGAGATTTTTAATTTTGTGTAATTTATTTATATTTTGTTTTACAAAACATACCACTGAGGTATTAAACACATATAAAAGAGAAAGTGTAGAGTTTCTGCTAATGGTGCTCAAAACAGACATGTAGTGGTCCAGTTGCTAGTTTTCATTTTGGCCTGCCGGAGGCTATGTGGAAACCAAGTTCAATGTGGTATACAGCCAGTGTGGTATGGCAGGGCTAGGTGCTCCTCCGCCATTTCCCTCCATATTCATGCCAGGATGAGCTTTGTGGCAGTCTCTGTTGGCACCAGTATTGCATTAAATCAGCAATCGCACAAGGCTTCCTCATCCAGAAGCCTGCTCTGTTACCTTCTAGTTATCAGATCAGAGGCTTTGCGTTTGATGATGAGTTGTCACATGTAGAGAGAAATTGGTTCTATGAAACATTTGGGCTTAGATAATTTTTCTTTCTAGTCTGTTCCTAGACATAATGCTTTGACTTTGTTTATGGTAAAAACCTGTTAATTCGGATTGTATTTGGGATTTGTGATAATTTCACTAGGCTCCTATTTAAGAGTACTCTTAATATGTGAAGAGAAAGGTTTGCTGATTAGTCGAATAATGCAAACAAGCTTGGAAAGAAATTGTTTGACCTGAGAGAATACAGTGTATTCAAGTACTATACTTTGCCCGGAGTCATTTTCATACTGAAAATATCCTAGTTAGAAATGAGTTGTATTTTTAGTTAGAATTTCTGCATACTCAGAATCACGTTTTTTTTTTTGGAGTATTTTTGAAAACATTATATAATACAGCTTGGTTCTTCTTCTCGTTTACCCAAATTGGAAAGGTCTCATGAACTTCACATCTATTATTGCTAGTAATTCCTAAAAATGAGATAAGGGATAGCTGTTAAGCAGCTCAACAGAGATTGTACAACTATTCAGTAAAATCAGGTTTGACATCAACCTCCCCCCCAACACACTGGATTGGATTTACAATTTAGAGGGTGAAGGACACAGTTCAGGTATGTACACAATTATCTCCAGATTTGACTTTTTAAAAAATTTTCTGAATTTTCTACCCTTTAAAAATCGACAACATATATAGTACAGTTAAGAGCACTTTGGAATCAGATGCCTGGGTGTACATATTGATTCCATCACTTACTAGCTGTGTGATCTTAGGTAGGGAGAGTTTAAGTAACTTGCCTAAATTTTCTCATTTTTATAAAATGGAAGAGATAGTATTACCTAGAATTACCAGTTTACCAATTTAAAAAGTGCTTCTACCTTTTACAACGTTTTTCTGTTGTGGTATACTTAATGCCTGGTACATAATAGGTGCATGATAAATGTCAGGTTTTTTTTAATTAAGGAAAATATTATATTCGTTTGGCAATCTTCAGAGGCAAAACTAGTAATAGATCATATTTATTGCTTACTACATACCATGTAGTGTGCTTAGGTGCTTTCCCTACATTAACTTTAAATTACTTTTAATTCCTATCCTAGCCCTGAAAGGTTGGAATTATCTCTATTTTACTTATGAAAAAACTTTTGCTTAGAGAGTTTTTTGGTTTTTTTGCTTAGAAATGTTGGACAGCTTGTCTTATATACCTAAATTATTTATTGAACAGGTGTTTGTTCTATTGAACAAACCATTTGAAGTGATTTCTAACTGGTTTCAAAATACATAATATTTCCACCTTGCCTTTCTGCCAGAGGTAGATGTGACATGGGAGCATGTATGTGTGTGCGTACGAACTTAAAGTAGTTTCTTTTAAAACTTTCATTTTAAAATAAAACAAAAATTTTTCTTGTAGAGAGAATGGTTTGAAGTCTCATTTTTTATAAAAGCTGTTACAATACCCAGGGTAATAGACACTTTAAAAAACTGTGAACTGTGGTAAATTACCAACTATTTTGAAGTTACCTTAGACTTGTCCATTTGATTATGTAAAGTACTTTTTTTCTCTCAAAGTGCTCATTATCTTGTAAAATCCATATGAATTAAAATTTATTTTGGGATGGTTTTAAGAATTTCCTTTTCCTTGAAATAATTATTGATACCCTGTGTTAAAAAGCAGCCTAGTAAGAAATAAACTTTTAAATATGATAATACTGTGAATCTCTGGCCATATTAATTTTAAAATGTATCTGATCTAATGTTTAAAGATAATGGTTTCTTACATTGAGATTTTTTTCAAATGATATTTCTTTGCTAGTTTATTCTTATATATGTACTGGAAGCTAACACACACATAGAAAAGAAATACAGCAGAATAATAGCTAAAGAACTGTAACACTATTATCATACCCAAATTCATTCCTTAATATCAATATCTACTTGTTCATATTTCTAGTTCTTTTTTTCCTGTGTCAATCCTTTTGGACCCAACATGCCCTTTACGTAACAGACATTATGTAATGTCTCCTGAAATAAAGTTCATAGATAATATATCCTACCTACTCATGTAATTTTTAAAAATTCAGTATAATGCCCTCATTTTAATACAAAGAAAAATTATACATAACAAAATAACATGGGTTTCTGTAAGTACATACTCAGTATGACTATACAAGAAGAAAATAATTGATATTTTTGTCTACTTATAATTAACATATCTGGATTTAAGAGAAGCATTAAGATCAGAAGTCATTCCATATAATATGTATAAGAATATGGAAGAGCAGCTGAACTAATAGACACTGGAATAAAAACAAGGAGAAATGGTAATGGCCCAGACTCATTTGATATATCATCCTAGTAATCTCTGTTGAGCATTTGAAAGTCATGTGGGAATTAACCACAGCATTTTAGAGAATGGCAGATTCTAGGGCTGAGGCAGGGCATATACAAGAAGAGCCTGGAGCATCTTGTAGTGCCAAAAAGTAAGGAAGTACTCAAAAAACACAATGATGAGGGCATGTCAAAGACTCAGGAGCCAATCTGAAGAGCTCCCAATAGGTACAGTTGGCACAATTTGAGCAATAAAATAAAGTAGTATTGGATTATAACCCAACATGTAAAATAAATATCTATGAATCTATATTGATGTAAATAAATGATTGAATGAATAAAGGCATGGACAAGAAGAGACAAATCTTCTATACAGAGAATTCCAGATAACTTACGTAGATACTCTTTGCCCTCTCCACAAGAAGGGGGCACTTAAATCCCCACCCCTATATTGTGGGTTGTGCTTAGTGACTTGCTTCCAAAGAGGAGTGTATGGAAAAGGGGAAACATATAACTTTATCGGGAGAAACCTGGCTGTAAAGGTTACTTTACCTTGGCCAGGTGATCAAGGTTAACATTATCAGTGATAAGTCGTGTTGATATCATGTACCCATGATATGATGCGATGAGGATGACACTTTATCTCTGTGGTCTTCCCTCACACCCCTAAAACCCAGAACACCATTTTAGCCATGAGAAAAACATCAGAAAAAAACAAATTTGAAGACCTTAGAATACCTGACTAATACTCCTCAAAACTGTCAAGGTCATCAAAAACAAGGAAAATGTGAGAAACTCACAGACCAGAGGAGGTTAAGGAGACATGATATTATCATATCCTGCATAAGATCCTGGAACAGAAAAAGCACATTTGGAAAAAAACTAATGAAATCCAAATAAAGTGTGGAGTTTAGTTTAATACCAGTATGCCAGTGTTGGTTCCATAGTTGTGACAAATGTATCATAGTAATGTGAGATGTTAAAAGTAGAATATGGAAGAGGGGTATACAGGGACTTTCTATATTATTTTTGTAATTTTTCTATAGATCTAAAACTATTGTGAAATAAAATTTAAATAAAAAATAGAGTTTATTTTCAAATTTGGTAATATCAAACAATAATATCTCATGTGAAGTAGCTTTGCTTTACCTCTCTAGGAAATAAACTTTCAGATGAAAAAAAAGTTAACTGGAATATAGGGCAGTTCTTCAGTGTGTGGTATTGTTACATCCATTGGTCTAGCAATCATTTGGTAACTTGATCGTTTTGATAACCCAAAACTCTGCACAATTCTCAAAATGCTCCCAAGAGGCAATATTGGCCCTGGCCTGGCACCAAGAACTTCTCCTTTACCTTTTCTCTCCTTTTTAAACTTTATGCCTTTCCATATATGAATAACATTTTTTAACTTTATAAATACATATTGTTGTCTTCTCCCACATTTCTTTATTCATCTAGTCATTTATTTACATTAATATGGACTGATGAATATTTATTTTCCATGCTGGGTTATAATCCAATACTACTTTATTGCTCGACTTGTTCCAACTTTATCAATTGGGATCTCTTTCAGATTGGCTCCTGTTGTAATTTTCTTGAGTGACTGTTATACCTGGTTTCCATTTGACTGAAACTAATTTTTATAATATTTGATTAGCATTTTTACCTTTTGCTAATGAGGAAATATGTTTAAGAAAATGAAACTTAATGTACACGGATAGGATGGAGACCACCAAAAGTTAGTTTCATTTTATTTTACCTCGGTGCTAACCAATTTGCAGTTAAACTCTTGGACAGAAGAGTGTGCTATTCTAAACCTTGTTAAAGCCTGATTCCCAGTGCTCCTTCTAATTGTAGTTTCTGTTTCCTACAGACAATTTGTGTAGGAATGTTAAACAAGGCATGAAAATTTTTAAGCAAATAAATGTTGTGGTTTATAATAATTGATATTCAGCTGTATATATAAATGTGTGTATAAATATGCATGCATATTTACTTAGGGCGGATATTTGCCTAGGGCTGATTTGCTGAAATTGTATATAACTAAAAGAACTTTTCTGATTGCTTCTCTGTGAGGAAGTCAACATTTTTCTTCTTGTCATTAAATGTAGTACCTTATTTTCATCTTAAATTGGTCCATGTAGTGCGTTTAGCAGATGAGTTTGGGTTATGAGAATGGTTGTAATTTAAGATCTCCATTGGTCACATCAAGAAATTATATTAAATTAAAAACAGAACTACTTTAATACACTTAATTCCTGTGCCTTTTTGGTTAAAATATTGTTTTTTAGTTTACTGGTGTGACAATTCTAAAAAGAGCGGGCTCTGGTAATAAGTAGATAAAGGAATTGTGACAGAGAACTTAATGCGTTAACCTGATACATTTTTTCTTGCCACAGTAAATTGAAATATTATAATTATCACAGTTTCAACCTGATTCCTTTGTATTAATCCACCTCTGTAAGAGTGTAAAGTTCTGCTGATGTTGATATGAATGTCTAAGAATTGTCTCCCTGGTTTGCTGCTAAATGTCTTTTTCTGACTTTATGCTCTGTGAGTACCAGCCTAGCTCTGCATTAATGTGCTTTCTGTGGAATGCTTCAGCTTTCTATACAAAGTGTTGTTAAGCTATGCTCACAGGAAATGAAGGAGAGTTAGTTTTGTTTGAATGCTTTGCGTTTAAAGAAACTTTCAAAAAACAACTTGCATAGATTATACAATAAATATCAATAGTTTGAAGCTATCTCTGAATATGTGACTGGAAAGGATGGTTTGACTTTCCAAGACTTTCCAATATCCTAAAACTTTAGAATTTATCTCAGGTTAGGTGGGCAACATTTAGATTGAAGTTGTTTTCAAAACTTTCCAATAATACTTTTCATAAAATTACACAGATTTAAGATGACTAGGTATTGCAATAATACAGACAGCTTTATAATAATTGAAGACAGAATGTTAGAAGCGAATTGTGTGATTTGCATGACTTATGACATACAGATGGTGAGAAGTAGACTTGGAAGCTTTTTCAGGGTGCAGATGGACACGAGTTCCTCAGTGAAGTTAATTAAGAGTAATCATTGTATAGTAACCACTGTCTTGTAGGCTGTTGTGAATTTAGTATTCTACTTTCCAAAATGAAAATGCCAGATGATGCCTTTTAAAGCTGCTGAAAACATCTGTATCACCTGTAGCCATGTCAAAAGACTCACTCCCCTATTCCTCTCTTCCTCCAGCTCTACATTTCACACAGGTGAATTAAAAAAGATTAATGGGACAAATATCTAGTAGGAAGCACCATATATAGAAGATAATACAAATGATCTGTAGTACTGAGTTGGGATTGGAAGACTCTCTGGTTGTGGTCCAACCCACATTCTGTCCTGTATTTCCCATGTATGTTTAACTCATCTCTTTGCTTCTCAAGCCCTCAGTTTCTTTATTTTAAAATGGAGGCCAGACATGGGTGGCTCATGCCTGTAATCCCAGCACTTTGGGAAGCTGAAGCAGGTGGATTGCTTGAGGCCAGGAGTTGGAGACCAGTCTGGGCAACATAGTGAGACGCCCATCTCTAAAAAAATTTTCTTAGGAAATTAGCCAGGCATGGTGGCACATGCTACTTAGGAGGCTGAGGTGGAAGAATCCCTTGAGCCCAGGAGTTCAAGGCTGCAGTGAGCTATAGTGAGCTATGATAAGGCCACTGTATTCCTCCAGCCTAGGTGACAGAGCAAGACTCTGTCTCAAAAAAAAAAAAAGATAATGAAAATTTATAGAGAATTTTGAGGAATAATTAATCAAGATATAGTCCAGAGAGAAGTGGGGTAAAATTCTGACACTAGCAAAAAAAAAAGTTATTTATTACTGTACAGGATTTAAAAATGATCTTTATGAAAAATAATTTTTT
Source organism: Lepilemur ruficaudatus (assembly GCA_963574885.1). NCBI lineage: Eukaryota > Metazoa > Chordata > Mammalia > Primates > Lepilemuridae > Lepilemur > Lepilemur ruficaudatus. The sequence goes on from CAUYRT010014705.1 coordinate 35,963, forward strand.
AAGTATTATAATTTAGAAATACTAGATAGAGCTCATATGTTTGCCTTAAGACATGGTATGAAAATATTATACTGATTTAAAAATATATCTAGGGTATGGATTTCAGGTGGTTGGCTCTCTTTCGGGAACTCTTTTACTAGCTTCAGTTGTCTATGTAGCCATTTCTTTTTTAACAGCTTTATTGGAACATTTCTCTCCAAATCATTTTTTTTTTCTTACTTGAGTCAAATGATCACTTAACTAATTCAGCCTAATCTTTAGAATGGTATATCCCATTCTTCCTGCCAGGGAACTCAATACAAAGGTTCTAAGGCATTGCTGTTGATGGCTCTGGATCTCTGGCTAAGTGTGAATAGGCCTCATTTCAGTAGTAGACCCTGTATATCATGGTTACTTAGTACTTAGCATTATTTTATCAAAAGGTTCGTGATCATTGACATCATTTAATTTCTCAGATCGTGTCTGAAAATTGGAATATAAGAGTTTTATTATCACAGGTTGTATACACGGTGATCAAAATTATTACTAAACATTGAATCTGTGCAATGAAAATGATAGGCACTTATGAGCAGTAGAGTTCCATTTAAATGATAAGAATGTATTAACTTTTCATAGGAGAAATGGGCAATTGTAAGAAACCAATTCATTTGAGCTTGGATCACTGAAAACAAGAGAGAATTACTGGCAAAACAATGTCTTTTCTCATTCATGTCACAAGTGCTATTTGGATTAAGGACATCTGAGAAGCATTAAGATGACAAATTAGTTCCCATGTTGTTTGTGTAGAATGGTTATTGGCAAGTGTACTTTCCCAAAACTCCTATGCCAGCTTTTAATTTTTTATTACCAGTAGTTTTGTTTTTCTCCTTAGGTTTCATATTTTGACCTGCATTTGTGTTTTTCTTGGAAAAATGTTCTGTATATCCAACTAGTACATCTTGTGTAAATGATGTCAACTCGCATATAAAACTTAGAGGAATTTTAATAATGTAAAAATTTATTAAAAGCCTTCTTATAATCATATAACACTGTAACAGTGTTGACCTTAAAGCTTTTGAGAAATAGTGTTCACCATGATTTTGTTGTTATTGCTACTTCTTCAATCTTTTTGATATTATGTTTCTAAATGCCAGTGGATGACAATATGTCAGATTTTATACTTTCATGCGAACTTTGAAGACTGGCTTTTTTTTTTTGACTTCGGGTAGGGGGTCCTGAGCCATTCATAACTTATTATTTAAAGCCACATAAGTAAATGAATGCCTTTAAAAAATATAAGATCATGTGGTTGAGACAGCTCTACTTCTGTCTATCAGGGTTGCCTAGGGTAAATAATTTGGATTTCTGGTTTCTTTTCCTATAAAAGAAAGTTGGGTTATATTGTCTCCTTTAAAACTCTAAGATTCTGTGATTGTAAGCTTTTAAATTCATTTTCGTATTTAGTTTACAAGCGATGAATGATGAGCATTCTTGATTTTCTTTACATCTACTTTAGTGACTGCTAGTGACAGCTAAATTTTTCAGTTTAGTTTTATTCTGTCCAGTAACTAAATGCCAAGCACAAAACTGAATGTGCTTTACACAAAAACTTGCTGTGTAATAAAAGCAGAAGATATATTTTTAATTTAGGTGGATTTGAATCCCCTAGGTCTAGGTCACCAGTGCCAGTTTACCTTTACAAATTCTGGTTGGCAAATTCCTAAGATATTAGGTTACAAATCTTTCTCCTTTTTTTCTTTTCTTTTTTTTTTCTTTCTTTGTCACCACTGAAAATTGTTACAGGTTAGCAAGCAGGTCATGGAGCAAATACTCTTTAGCCCCTTGGAGAGTCTAACTCCTCACCCTGCCTTTCTTCGCCTGCCCCTGTTGATGCGCACACACACACACAAATTTCAGGTGGCTGAAAAGTCCTACTATCTTAGAAACAAAAATATGGATTCCAAATACACAAGACCAAGGGAAATATAAATTAGGATATGTGGTACATGCAAGTTGATATGGAGTATCTTAAAATGTACTTCTTGTTCATGGTGTTCATTTTTAAATCATACTTTTTGTAATGATAGTTCTATAAGATATATGTGAATGCATCGAACAGATTTGCTTTATGAATAGAGTATGAGTACATCCCTTAAATTCTTGGGAAAATTTATACCTATTTTTATAGACCTTTAACATGTGTGGTTTTAATTATATTTCATAGGCAAATTTGAAACACAAACTCAAATACAGTTCTTGTGTCCATTATTGAAGCACATCATTATTTAACACAGTTTGTAACATTTCTTTTATAAAAGAACATGCTTGGTTTCTCTATACACTGACCCTGTTGTTCTCTGTACAATCTATGAGATAAATTGATAGAAAGCTAAAACAAGAAAGAACTTTTAGAAATCTCTTGGTCCTATGCCATCATATTACATGTAAGCAATTGAGCTCAAAGAGGTTAAAGGACTTGTCTAAATTCACATATTTTTTGTAGCAAAATTAATATGACAAAGAACCCAGTGTATGAAAACTCAGAAATAGTATGTTGCATAGATCTCCTTGTTGTTATGAGGACATCTCTGTTAGGAACAAAAGAGAATGAGTTCTTTTGATCATTAGTGTCAAAGCTAGAGCACATCTTGATTAACACATGCAACAAGCCTGCTTCATAGAATAATCCTCTCATTAAAAATGTTTGTTTTAGATTTCATTTTATCATAATTGAATGTAAAATTCTGAGAATGCCAAACGCCATTTATAGAGAGTTAAAATGCTATTAACTGCTAGGAAATCTTCTCCTGATGGTCTTCTAATCTCTGTTTGCTATGACTCAATGATTTTAAATCTCATTTTCTAAAGCTTTGCAGATTGTTAGTGTAGTCCAGTGCAACAGGATTAGACACAAATCTGAACACATACTACTTTTTGAGGTCTGTTTAGAGCTGAATAAGTGCTGAATAATTTATTGTAATTATTTTAATAATTTTTTTAATAATTTCCCATTTAAATTATGAACAATATACATGCACATAAAACTCTAAGTGTGAAATAATTTTTGACCCTACAATCCTTAACTATATGTGTTACTTAACCTCATTCATACTACTGGAATTAATATTTTTGAATAAATTGGTCCCTTGTATTTTATAATACAAATAGCTATCTTTGATACATCAAAAAAGTGTATTTGATACAACGCGTTTTCGCTCCTATGTGGGAATTAAAAAAGTTGAGCTCATAGAAGCAGAGAATAGAATTGTGGTTACTAGAGACTGAGAATGGTAGGGAAGAGGGGGACATTGGGGGAGGACTTTAGGTGAGGTTGGTTAACCACTACAAAATTACAGCTAGATAGGAGGAATATGACCTAGTGTTCTATAGCATTGTAGCGTGACTATATTTAACAATAATTCATTTTATAATTTCAAACATAGGAGAGAATTTTGAATGGTCCCAACACAAAGAAATGATAAATGTTTAAGATGACAGATATGCTAATTACCCTGATTTGATCATTACATATTGTATATGTATATCAAAATATACCCCATGAACATTCACAGTTATGTGTCAATTTGAAAAAGTATATTTGAAAGATCAGGGCTACCAAATTACTTTAAAATTCATTCAGAGAGCTTACTTATTGCAATTTTCTCCTTTGTACCTATTTTAGATACTACTTCCTTGTGTATAGTGGATTCTGTGTCATTTACACTGTTCTAATTCCTGTCTCTTTCCAACATTCTCACATCTCAGTGTTAGTTAAAGCCTCAACAATTGGAATCTCAGATATTAAAGAATGTTTATTTAAAATTGAGGGTAACTATATCAGTATGGCATCTGCAATTATCAGTGATTTGATAAAGTATGCAAATTACATGACCATAGTGAGATTATTGGTAATTATTTTAATGACTAAATAAATAAAAATATTTAGCAAAATGGAAACATATTAATATAGTTTTAAGTTTAATATGTATGTGTGTCTCTTGTATTAAGTGTACTGTTAAGTATTCAATAACTGAGTGAAAATACTAATAGAAAGTACTTTTGTTTTCACCACTGTAATGCCATTGTATGGTTTTTTATTTGAAACATCTTCACTAATGGCATTTAGGAACTGCTTTCTTTTGCATGTTAGTTTTTAGGTATTGTAGTTTTCAAGATTCATTCTTTAAGAAAGGCAAAATTGTGTAACTTAATCACTTGAGAATGAACTGTGCCATTATGCACATTTTCTGATAGCCACTGTCAAAGATAAAATACTAACCCTTTTCTGCTACTATCAGAAGTGTGGTCACCTCAGGACAGCATTGAGTCATACTTCTGGGGCTAGTAGGAAAAGTTTGCATCATTGGCAACCACCTGGGCTCTTCTTGTTCCATGGCAAATGACAGACTGGCACATGGCATAACTGAAATGTTTCTCAAATGTCTAAGTCCCAGGAAAAATTAATGTTAAATATGAAAACTGAAATATTTGACTTATATTGAACGAGTGGTTTTGAATGTTTAATTTAGTTATGCTTCTTTCACAAATCTGTAATTATGTTTTAGTTTAACTAAATTTAAATTATAACTTGATGGGTTAAAACTAAAGTACCTTGTACAATAAAAAGAACTGAGTCTTGTTCCTATATTTTTTTAATGTGCTAACCAGTCTCAACCTAGGAAGCATGGGAACATGACCCTTAATGTTTTTTCCTATCTGTATATATGCTGTTGGTTAATTTAACCTAGGTCTTTGTTGGACTTCTAATTTATATGTCATATCTAAAGCATTTGTGCAGTTATATAGAACATTAATACAATATTAGAAAACTTGATTGATTATCCTTGATAAATACCAGTAAAACTTGGAACTATAGAAACTGCTCACCTCCGTCTACTCAAATAACCTTAAAGCATAAATGCTGTTTGAGTGTTTTATTAATATTATTTTAACCATACATAAATTAAGCACCTTATAAAAAATAAAACCTTTAATTGAATGGCTTCTTTTTGAATGTACATCCTTAGTTTAATTTTATGTGAGTTGATTAGTTTTTTATAGTAAAATATATGTTACTACATAATTAGGTATTTTTAAGAATTGCTCTAAACATTGGAGTCCACCATAAAAACCCTTTAGGATGGTGCAATTTTTCTTTGCCTTAGGTGATCAGAATGTGCCCATTCTAAGTTTTATCAGAATTTTTTTTTTTTTTGAGACAGAGTTTCACTTTGTTGCCTGGGCTAGAGTGAGTGCCGTGGCGTCAGCCTAGCTCACAGCAACCTCAAACGCCTGGGCTCAAGGGATCCTTCTGCCTCAGCCTCCCGAATGGCTCGGACTACAGGCATGCGCCACCATGCCCGGCTCATTTTTTCTATATATATCTTAAGTTGGCCAATTAATTTCTTTCTATTTA